>MJUU01011105.1:0-16520 GCA_002080025.1 Modiolus philippinarum
CTTTAAAATGACGAAAACCTTAAGAAACTGAAAATACGAAACATTTGTCTGAATATTTTTTTAAAAAAAATTCTAGCAAGACCTCGAACATGGTTTTATTTGGGTGGTCTTCTGTATATTTTATATAATGAATCATAAACACAGAGTTCGAATATTGCCACATTATTAAGGGGAGGGGTGTCAATTTCGACAACTTTGAACTTGCAATGAGATTGACACATTTTTTGCAAACAATTAATAGCTAACTATTGCAAGGGTAATTACATGTAAAAGATATACATTCATTCTTCTTTAAAAATTCTTATAATAGAAAATCAAAAAGGAAAATTATTGAGAATCCCGAATTTCCATTTTTAAGTAAACAGTTCACAACAAAATTAAAACATGGCCTTTGATGGTTAATTTATCAACTTTGTATCATAACTGATAAGTTAGGCTTAAAAGAGAAATCGCAATATATCTCAGCCTAAATTGAATTAATAGCCAGAAAATCGCCATTTTGGCAAATTTTTTGCAGTGAATGGGTTTTATTTTTTAAACTCCTGATTGTAAAAATACATAAATTTCCTAAATTTATATTCTTTATAAAGGGTATGAATTAGCTTTCATTTGTTACAAAACATTAGAATATCTAAATTTTGTGTAGGAAATTAAAGACCTTAAGAGATCAAACTTAAGTTTAAACGAAAACAAAAGAATTTGAGTAGAGTACTACAAAAATGGCAGTATAATGTCAATGCATGCAGGTTATATTGTGATTATGATTTCAGTATTTACAAATTTCCCTTTTCTTGACACAGACATGATTTTGTACAAATATGTAAAATAGAAAATATTTCCAAAAATAGGGAAAGGGGGGTTAGTCCTGTGAAAACGTCATTTTCCTGCTGGTTCTACATAACTGAACAACATTTGAATCTATTTTCTGTATCAAAGAACAAAAAACTGGAATTCCTATCAAAATTAAAAAAAATATCATGTCTGTAATGACGGCGACGTTCCTCTATCGTACTCTTGACGACTTAAATGAACGTGACCTTACTATCACGTCTAAACCTTTACATCAAGGTTACAGATTTTATAAGTTGTTTAATAAATTTTTAAAAAGTTATAGAAGATATTGATAGTTGCTATAAAAACATGGGTCACTTACGAAAAGATTATTACATGTACTAAGGTCATTTTTTATCCTCGTTTTTACGGAAATCTTACTAAAAAATGCCGGAAACTTATGAAAAATCAAGAAAAACCGGGACGTGACGTAATAAGGGATATCGACAAGATATTTTCCATGCATGCATCTGTTAAAATGGCTTTGGGATCCAGCGACCTGAGGGTTTTAAAAGAATACTAGCCTCTCATTGATACTGCTGATGTTTGCTGAAGTATAGGATGGTACTTAGCCAAACCTTTTGGGATGTTTTGAGTTTAATTTTTTGCCATAGTGCGACAATGTTTACCAGCATACAAATGTACTAGCCTCCTTGAGCTAGTCGGTAGCATAGTGGCTAGCACTCCTTGACCTATCTTTCAAATTCACGTTTTGTCCCCTTTTCTTGTCGAGATTGTCGTCATGGAAATAGTAGTCTACATGTTTTCGGTTTTATCCGTATGTTTATTTTACTACAAGGACACAAGACAGAGAAACAAAAAGTTTGGATACCCATTAACCGGTTTAACCCCACCGCTGCTGGCTTTTGCTGGTGCGTGTACACCAAGTCCGGCTGACCCGAGTTCTTTTATTTGTTTTTTCTTGCGCAGTTTCTTGGTAGATTATGGCATGTAAGTTTATTTTTTCAGCCTTTGTAGATGTTTCCTGTTATCCTTTTAACATATTTAATTTTGAAGGGGAATATAGAAGGACTGAAGAAATCGGACCAGATCATCAGTGGCGGAAGCACGGAAAGTGATTACTGCGCATGGTCATCTATAGAACAATTCTTCATTGCAATATCGGCATATTTTATTACCACTGGATTCGGCATCGCTAGTGTCTTTTAGTTTCGTAGGGTATCATCAGCTTATCGTCCAGCTTTTCGAGAGTGGCCCAAATTTTTCGCAATTGATAAAGCTATTATTTTGTTTTATATTTTGTGATATAATTCTTCATGTAAGCTAAATACTACCTGGTGTAAAAGCTCTGACATTGTTTCTTTACCTGTTTGAGGATATAGCTCTTATATTATTTTGAAAGCTGAATGATGTTGAGATGAACAAAATTAGACTCGATATGTAATTGCAAGAAATAATCGGTGTCATCCGAGACAAACCCTTCGATGAAACCTACTTATTTGAAGACTCATAATCTACCCAGAAATCAGATTTCATTGAAATCGGATAAATTAATTTTTTAAGTAATTTGGCACATAACTATGAAATGGCAGCAATTTTGATTTTTTTCTTGCATAAATTCCTTCATTTGAACTTTCTTATCCTAAGCAAAAAATATGAACAAATTTTTCAATGCAGTTACTGAGATGTTGAATCCTGAATTCTCAATGTAAAGTGGCGGCCATTTTTTAAAATTTTAAACGCACAACATGCAACATAAGGGTAATTTCATTCTGCCATTTCAAAATAATCGTTTTGACAAAAAGCATTGGAAGAAGATGAAGAAGGACAGATTTGCTATTGCGACCAATAGCCGAGCCACCTAACGACCAATTCAATCATTGTATCTAATTTGCAGCCTCAAAATCTACAAAGAATTCAATTTTAATTGAAGTCAGAAAACGTTGAAATTTTCACGTATTTTGACGGAGGTCTTGGAAATGACAGTCATTTTGAAATTTTTGTTTGCATTAATTATTTATTCTCAACTTATTGATTATTTAAACAAAGTGTGAACAAATCTGCATAGCAGTTCCTGAGATATTGAGTCCTCAATTTTTAAACATAAAATGGCGGCCACTTTGAAAATTTTAAGCATACAGCATACAAATTTAGATGGTGGTCTACCTTTGTGCAAAATTCGAAATTGATTCATAAAGTCATTTCAAAATAATCACGCGGACAAAAATATTGGAATTTTAAGAAGAAAAACAATAATAAGCAGAATAAACGTAGAAGAAACATAGAATAACATGATGTTATCCCGACGTTATCTGGGGTAACATAATTAACGTTAAAAAATTAGTTTTCGTTGATTTTTTCGTACCTTTAATGCCTGGGGAAATTTTGAAATAATAACCCAACTGCAATTAATTTTAATCAGCTGTATTGAAGAACACATTGAGGTATTTTACAAAAAAAAAAGATGGCACACTTAAACACTACTTTTCTGAAACTGATCTTGTTGATTTGAAAATTTTTTGTTTCCATGTATCCTGATATTCTACTCGAAAGTTCACACATAGTCATGTTTAAAAATTCGTTCATTGGCATATGGCAGTATACAGCCACAGCTTGTAAGTTCTCTTGCAAATGCTATTCTGTGCGAAGCCCTTGTCATGAATCGAAAATTCTCTGCTCTATCAAATGTCACAGAATTCCAAAAATTGTTACAACAAATGAACAGTGTTATGTAAATTATGTCATTTGTCAATTTATTTTTTCAGTATTTAGTTTTTATACGACCGCAAAAATTTTGCGGTCGTATTATGGTATGGCGCTGGCGTCGGCGTCTGTGGACAGCATAACTTTGGTTCTAGTGAACGTATTGTTATCAAATTTTAGTATGTTGTTTGCTGGCACAAGCTTAAACCCGGGTCTAATTTCGCGTTCCCTGCCCCACCCGCTTTTAAAAAAGAGGCAACGAGGAGCCAAAAAGGGGTTAAATTAGGTATTTTCGTGTCTGTGGACAGCATAACTTTGGTTCTAGTAGACGAATTGTTTTCAAATTTTAGTATGATGTTTCTTGGAACATTCTTGAGAAATATTTTTTCCTTTAGTTTTTGGCCCGACTTATTTCAGAATTAGGGGCCAAAAAGGGTTAAATTGGGTGTTTTTAGAATCTTTATTATTTATTGGATTTTGATGGGGTTTCTTTCAGTGTACTCCTTAGAAAATTTGCAATCTGAAGTATGCCAACGGATTTCACGTGGCATGTACTGTTCACGAGATAAATGGGGCCAAAAAGGGGCGAATTTCAAAAATTTCAATTTTTTATTTTTAGTCTGATTTTGATGGATTTTTTTTGCAATGGATTCCTTATGAAAAATAAACTAGTGCTGCACCACAAGATTTGTGATAATTTGTTTCCTTTCCCAGCAAGAGGGGTCCGAGGGGACCGAAATTGCAAACATACGGATTACCTAAAATTTTTATTATTCATCGGATTTCAATGGGATTTTTTTTTCTTTAGATTCCTCTCACTGTAATCTTTCAGTAGTATGTCAACAAATTTGGTGTTGCTCTTTCCGTTTCTGAGCTATAAGGGGTCAAAGGGACAAGAATTGCAATTTTTAGACATATGTGAAATCTTTTATTTTAGATCAGATTTCAATGGGATTTTTTTCTGTGGATTTCTCTCAATGCAAGGTTTCAGTAGTATGTCAACAGATTTGATGTATCTATTACCGCTTCCGGGCTATAGGGGTCAAAGGGGCCGAAACTGCAATTAATACAAATATGTGAAATCTTTATTTTTCATCAGATTTTGATGAGATTTTATTCCTTGCGTTCCTCTCATTGTAAGCTAGTATAGCTCATATCATTTCCGAGCTATAAGGGGTCAGAGGGGCCAAAATTGTAAGAAATATGCGAAATCCTTAATTTTCATCAGATTTTGATGGGATTTTTTCTTTGGATTATTCTCATTGTAAGCTTTATTTTTACTATTTTGGGTCCAGCTTAATACGGTATCAAGCCTTTTTTGTGTCCATCAAATTACTGTGTCAAGCTTTTTACTGTGTCCAAATTTGCTTTAAATTAAACTTTTTCAAATTTGAGTGGTCGACACGGTGCGGTCGTATCATGCTGCGCTCTGCGTAGCCCTTTATTTTAAATTAAAATGCTGTGAAATACATACTTCTTATAACAAAATCGTAAAGTAGGTAAAATCCAGAATACTCCTGCACAAACTATCCAGCAATATTCTGGATCAAACTAGAAATTCAGTAGGATTAAGAATTCTACAAGTATTGATAGGGATATCTCAATTTCTCCATATTTTAATTGTTGATGGCAAGAAGTAGTTTGAATACAGCACGGCTCTTATACGAAGGGCCTGGAAATCCTCAGTGTTTTCAGATAAGTTGGGAAAATATTATTTATCATTTTGTAAAAATATGATAGTTTATGAGTTGACCGTCTCTCTGCCAATTCTTTCAATCCCGTTTTTTATTAAGAAAACTGAACGATTTGAGACGAGTGACGTCAGTAACAATTTTTGCAGTTTCTATCTTAACACCTTGTTTATGCCCACTTCCGTCATTGGACAACAAGACACCGAGATATTTGTGTTCTTCAACGGTATGGATATCCGTTCATGTATTACGTCGTTTGAGCTGGCCTGTTACATTGTTTCAGTTTTTATTATGTTTGAGTTCACTAGCCACTTCTTAGACCACTGGGATCGCGCTGGGCAATTTGCAATTGTATTTTCATTCTGGCGACAAAAAATGTTCCTTGCGATGTTTTTGGCGACAACGTTTTTCTAATCAACTTTCTGGTATTCTTTATTTTCTATAGATCCTAGTTGATACTTGTCATCATTGTTGTTGTTTTAAATTAATCATAACTAATAATTGAATATCAATTCATTTTCTCACGCCATTGATTATTTCTGGTCATCTGTTGATTACATATAATGTTTACCTTTCGTCAGTGTTTACCTGTGCACAGGTGCCAAAACGATTTATGACAGATATAAGCCCAATCAAGTAATTGAGAGAGTGTTATTATACACGAATATTTCATACTCTTTATTTTTATTCGTTTAATATCATTTCTTTTTATCATAAACAGACCAACTTGACTGACACAAAATTATGAATTAAATGATGCAATTTATGAAGTTACTTCCCCTTATCGTTGTTGTGAAAAAGAAATTAAAAAGAGTTTTGAGTGTTCTTTTTCCTAAAACTTGCATATCAATTCTTATAAAATAAAGGATAAAACTACTTTTTAGAAATTATATAGAAAGTTACACAATTATATGCAAATAATTGCAAATTAAATTTTTGTTTAATGCCCCAATCGATCTGTTGAAAGTTATAATACTTAAGTGAATCTTGCCTTGAATTGGAAGTAAAACCTTTACCATATCACAAGTGAAATAATACTCCTTCAAATGAAGGGGTTACAACGATACTCTTACTAATGAGTCACAAAATGAAAGTTAACAGGGGCAGTTAAGTACTGAACTTCTGAACAAAATCAATTATAAGCAAAATAAATCAAAATAAAAACAGCATGTAAATAATAAAAGATTGATTTGTAATACTGAAGTACATGGTACGTTCATCGTAGACATTCAATTGGCGCCATTTTTTTGCAATTGGCTACACAAAATGCAAGTTGGCGATTTTTCTAGCGACAGAAATTCAGGAGCCAGAACCATCCCTGGACCAGTTACTTATTTTATAGAAATCACTACTTAGTATACAGGCAGTATTTACGGTGTCGTCCACTATAATATATAGACTTGTGTCATCAGGAAATAGTTTTATTGTGGAATTTATTTAAGATACAATGTCATTAATATATATTAGAAAAAACAGAGGGGCAAGAATGGATCCCTGTGGAACATCTGCCTTTATTTCTTCCAAATAAGAAATTGAATAATAGATAACAACGCTTTGCTTTCTGTCTTTTGAATAATGCCATATCCAATCTAGCAATTTACCTTTAATACCAATTAATTTTAATTTGTATATCAAACCATCGTACCAGACTCTATCAAATACTTTGCTTACGTTGCAAAATAAAATCTGATTTTTTACCCTTGGCCAAAGCCCTCCAAAACTCATTTGTCATATAAAATTATCGATTTATCGCAGAATCTCCTTTATGAAAACCTGGCGTAATATTTTATTATCTACAATATAATTATTTATGTGTTTATAAACACATCTTTCCATTGCTTTGCCGAGGATGCCTATCAGTGATATTGGTCTGTAATTAGAGACATTTGTAGATGAGTCCTCTCTAAAAACGGGAATTACATTGGCAAGCTTCCAAGCTTCAGGAAAAATGCCAAGTGATAACGACTTGTTAAATAATCTGCACAAGGGTAATTTCAAAGCAGTACTAGCTTCTTTTATGATTCATGGACTCATAAAATTTGGTCCTATAGCTTTTGTTAAATCTAAGGTATTCAATATGTCTTTGACTTTTTTCAGATATTTGAAAGAAGTTTATCTCATAAATGCATTTATATAAGAGCCGAGCTCTTGTTTCCAAATCCCATACTGTATTTGATATTTTGTTATTATGTGACTTATTCAATATTAATAGATATGCTTAAAGTAAAGTAAAAGCAATGTCCCAAAGCTGAACTATATTTACGCTAAATTCTTATCACATGAAGTACTTTCGTTTACCAAGAGCTGACTTAAACTCCGTGTTGATACAGATCCGAAACTGGACTTGCATATCGGTTCTGTGGAATGTATTAGGATTGAGATGTAAGACAAGACCCAAAAAGTACTTAGGGGACGACCATTTGATATTCTGGGGGGAGGGGGAGGGGNGGGGGGGCTGGAGGATTTCGTTTGGAAAATTTATTTATTTTCGCCTAGCAGGTAGCAAATTATTTCATTTTCAGGACCGTTGCAACCAAAATATTTATTTTCAACATCACAAAGGCAAAATTATTTATTTTCATATTTCTTTTGACAAAATGTGTAGATACAGACATTTTTTTTTTTCATTTTGCATGATAGCTGATTTTGGTCAAGAGTTGATACCATGGCCTTTTTTTAATCATATACTTAAACATTCCTTTTATTAACTATGATGTCAGGCCATTTTGATGTTTATGTTGTTCAATCAATATCGTTTGACATGAGAAATATCAAAATACACAGATTTTTTTCGTATGTATATTGCAAGACAGTTAAAATTGAATAAGGGATTAGAAACTTTATCTTTGAAACTTTGTTCTAGTTCTCTTTTGAAACTTAAATATCGGCAGTATTAAAATCAAAATTATATTGGAAACCATAATCCAAAATGAGTCAGAAAGAAGTACTCGTTACCAAAACATATGGAAATAGGAGGCAAAATCCTGTACAAAGGACATCTACTGAGTGGATTTTAATCTAACTAGAGCCTTAATGTTTATTATACATATATTACTGAGCCTTATGTGTATAAATATTTCATATAATAAAGCAAAAACAAAACCACTTGAAATCCTCAAATCATCCTCTGGCAATGAAATTTCTTTTTTAAGAACCAGTATGCGTCCATAATTTCTCAGTTTTTGTAAAAAGTTGTCCTTTTTTGGAGAAGGTATATATCGATATAGCAATAAAGAAAAATTATTTTATCTAATTATATGTCACCAGGCCAATAATTGTAAGAAAATTAATTTACATTTTTGTTCACCACATGAATATATATATGTTACAGGACAAATTGGAATCAAGGAGGATCCGGAATCCTCCTAAGGCAAATTGAAATTCTGATTTCTCCTAGGACAAATTGGAATTCTGATTTGCCCTGGTTTTAATCCAGTGTAAATTGGTATTCCAATTTCTACTAGGACAAATTAAGATATCCAGATTTGCCCTATGAGGATTCCGGATCCTACTGACTTGTAAAGAAATGTAAGATAGTTAATGAACAACGTCACAATATAAGATATACCAAGTAAGTATATTTCTAAATTTAAGTAGTACTTGTAAAAAGTTTTATTTCAGTGCACATATATTTATATTTGATCTTTGGACTATAGACAAATTAACTTTTTAACCTCCAGTAGTCGGGCGATGTAACACATTCTAATATTTTCCAAAGATGGTATACCGAAAAATCATTTCACAAAAGAGGATCTTATTGATTTAAAGTCTGTATATTTTCCGGGTATAAATGCTGTAGACCCTACTGCACTGACTTAGAATTAGCTTATTCAAGCAAACAAAATCACTCATCAATCAAGATTGTCAATCCGTCTATGTGTGATTGCAATGGCAAATGTAATACATAATGTACTTTCAGGTGTTCATGTCGGAAAGCTAAATGTTCCACAAATGTTGCAATAGATAGGTGTGAGGTTAGGAAAAGATTGTAAATATGTTGCACTAGAAATTGTTTCAATCTGCAAATACTGATTACATAATTTGTCGAAATGCGCATATGCAGAAAGTAAATTCACAGTAACTTCGGTATTTAGTTATTTGTTACCACTGGGTCGATGCCACTGCTGGTGGACTGTTAGTCCCCGAGGGTATTCACCAGCCCAGTAGTCAGTACTTCGGTGCTTACCCGAAAGCCGATTATTTTTGAAACCTTTACAATATCTTAAATTTTGTAAATTTTATTGAAAACTAAGGAGTATCTCCCTCATGCAAAGCTCTGTCCTTAGCAGATTTTGGCTTTACATTTAGATCACTTTGGTTATTTGTTCTCTGTCAGTTTCTAAACATTTTTGATTCTATGGTCTTCCAAACATTTAGATTTTATCTGCACTGATGAGACATAATTTGTCGAAATGCGCATATGCAGAAAGTAAATTCACAGTAACTTCGGTATTTAGTTATTAGTTTTCCATTTAATTAATAAATTTTCGATTTTATTGTTTTTTATCTAATTTGATTAATAAAAGAATCTTAACTGGTTTTAAATCATAGAAGGATACAGAATCCTCCTAGCAATAATATTTAGTATGATTCTGGATCGTCCTAGAAAATCAGTACTATTCAGAATCCTTCTAGGGCAAATTAGGATATCTCAATTTGTCCTAGTAGAAAATATTTTTGGAATTACAATTTACACTGGACTAAAGGCAGAGCAAATCAGAATTCCAATTTGTCCTAGGAGAAATCAGAATTCCAATTAGCCCTAGGAGGATTCCGAATCCTCCTGGATTCCCATTTGCCCGGTAATATATACATTGGTTTACCTTCTAAAAGGGGGAGACAACTAGCATTCTTTAAAATGGGGAATTGACAATATAATTACATGAATCTAGTATATATAGTAGATCTGAAATCAGATGCAGATCCAAGCAATCTGAAAATGGGGCTCCAAGTAGAATTGAAAGGTAATTTGGCCGAGCGGAGCGAGGCTCGAAAATTTTGGGGGGTATTTTTTAGTAAAACATCAGAATATTCATTGAAAAATACATTATTGTCAAAAAAGGGGGTTCCAACCCCGGAACCCCTCCATCCCCTTCTTTGATCAATCAATGTGAAATTCCAAATTATTGAAATAACATGCCATGCATGCTGGTCTAAATTATATAAACTTCACTTGCACTCCTTAACAAAACACAAATATATACAACTGTATATATACATATAGACATTCAAATATAGGATCATATAGTATTGTAACAGCCTTTAAATACTGATGTTCACTATATGGATAATATTCATGTTGATATTGCACAAAAAGAAAGCTTCCAAAAATCGAAATCAAAGAACTGTCCTGTTTGATATATGTGAAAAACATAATCTGGCCCGCGAAGCGGGCCAAAAAAAATCCTGGTTCTGGTAAAAATCCCAGGCCATCCTGAAAATCAAACGGACTGTGCCTTAAGACATAATATTTTCAGTTTTGAAAAATCTTTCAAAAATATTCATTTTCAGTAGGTTGTTGGCAAAACTATTTATTTTCAAAATATCTTCAGGCAGAATATTTATTTTCACTAAAGCCAAAGCGAAATTATTTATTTTCAAAAACCAATAATAATCCCTTTATTTTGTTATTTTTGTCATGTTTTGGCGCGGGAAAAACAACCATTTCTGATATATATAATGTGTCTACAAATTTCTATAATTGTGTTAGTTTTGGGAAAGCATACAGTCATGGATAAAATGTAAAAAAAATCCGACAATTCAGTTCAATTTACTTTTAATTTGCCCAATGGAATTTTAATATTTACTATATTTAAGTGAATTTAAATTATTTCAATAATGAACAAACTTTCATAAAAAAGTGTCCAAGTAAACCAAAATACATGCAACACATTGACTCAGGATCCGAAGATAATTCTTTAATCGGCTGATATACTTCAAACGGCGGTATTTTTTTTTTCTTTTTTTTGTTTTGTTATATTTTCTGTTATTTTACATAATTTGTATATATGTGTTATCTCAATGTATTTTTGTTGTTATCTTATGGTAGATCGACAATAGTACACGGCGCATTCGATTGGCGCATTTGTGTAACACGAGTCGGATGCGGAATTTCAAGCCGGAATATTCCTGTATTGGCCTATTCATGGTGACGTCATAGTAGATTGGTATACATTTTCCCGCGAATTAGCTCCCTTTTCCCGTAAATATTGTCTATTTCGTAAACTATATAAAATAACTTTCGTAACCGAACGGTGACATGTAGATTTTTTCAGCGTAGCTGATAGCTTAAGTGTATATATCTGAAATATCAAAAAATATAAAAAAAATCTATCTGATATTTATTTTAAGCATGTTCTCTCAGTTCCCTATACATATTCTTTGTAAATAGTGCTGGAAAATACTGAATTTGGCCTCATTTTCAAAACTTGATAACAGGAAAAGATGATCGGTGACATATCGTTTTTATTTTATTTTTGAACATACAGGTTGTATAGGTTTAGACCTACAGAATATCTTAAAAGAAAAAAAAAATCTGTCTATTTTTATTAGGTTCGAACTACCTTAATGCATTTCAAATGAGAAAAACATTTTACCAGCTGGTCAGATTTCCGAATGTCATTTTAAAAGATTAAAAAAATGACCGGTGTCTGTATACAAACACTTATTATGTCTTTAGCTAGCTGTCAGCAACTGCGAGCATTTGTCCGGACAGTACCTGTGTGTATTGTCTTCATGTTTTATGTACTTCATTGTAAGAGTACTCGTCTTGATAAGTTGGACTTTTTTCTAGTTTGATTTTTACTGTGAGTCTTTTTGTGTATTTATTGTTTAGCCATTCAACACACATAGGGGAGGGTTTGGATCGAAGAAAACGAGTTTAACCCCGCCGCAATTTTTGAGCCTGTCCCAAGCCAGGAATATGCTGGTGATTGACTTGTCCGTGTCTTCTTATAAAATTTTAGTTTCTTGATATTTGGGTTATTGGATGTGGTTTGTTTCCATTTATTTATTCACTTTTTTACCCTTTTGGGGCCATTTAGGGCTTGCTATATGGTGTGAGGTTCCTCACTGTGTTGAAGACCGTACGGTGACCCCTAGATGCTTTGTTTTGGGTCGTTTTAACCTGGATATGGGATGTTGTCTCCTTGACATTTACCCAATTTCCTTTCTTTTTCATACTTCTACGTAAATAAATACAAATCAAGGAGATTACCCCAAATTATGACATGATAGTATCCAGTTCTCGGGACTGAGGTTTGATTAAAAAAATAATATGATATCGCCTTGTATTTAGGTGGTCTTGAAGTTTATTTGTAACGCAAACCTTTGGAGTTTTACAAAAAACAAAACAAAAACAAAACAAAAAACAAAATCTAAACAAATAAAAAAAGGAAATAGAAATAAAAAACACAACAAATAGAAAAAAAACTTACGACATGATATGCATAATAGATCATAACAATATATCGTTGTAAAAAGTCCTTCATTTCTATATATATTTTACGAAAGGATATGGGTTAAATGGACATGAGAACATAACACATATGTTAACCCCAATTGCAATAATTTTAATGAGCTGTATGGCCATTTCGGAAATTAATTCCTCATCAGCAGCACTAGAACCCAAACAAAGGAAATCCATAATTTCAAAAAATGTTTAAAATGCCTAAAACCAAACGAAATCCGAATAATCAGTAATATCAAATACAGCTAAGGACAAAACAACGATAGAGGGAGTTAATCATTAGGTTTTAGAATTTACATAAATTTCGATAAAAGTAATTGAACAAAGTGTACACATGAGATATTATTTCATGTACAAGTACACCATATCTAAGAAAAAAAAAGAGCATACATCTCTACCACGGGGAATTGTTTTACAAACTCCACACTGCAATAAAAGACAAACTCCTGTATTAAATATTTTACGAAAGGATATGGGTTAAATGAACATGAGACCATAACACATATGTTAACCCCAACTGCAATAATTTTAATGAGCTGTATGGCCATTTCGGAAATTAATTCCTCATCAGCAGCACTAGAACCCAAACAAAGGAAATCCAAAATCTCAAAAAATGTTTAAAATGCCTAAAACCAAACGAAATCCAAATAATCAGTAATATCAAATACAGCTAAGGACAAAACTACGATAGAGGGATATATGTATTATAATTTTCACTGTTTTTACTATTCATATGTAAATGTCCCCATTGCACTTTTAAATAGAAAAATGTATTCCTTTAGTTTAAAATTCTGCTATAATCTACACTCGGCATTTAAAAAGTACACACTCGGAATAATTTGGTCTACTCGAAATGAATGTTATTCACGTTGTCTTCTGGTATTTAATATTGAAATGTGATTTGACCTGATGTATTTTATAATTTATGATTGAGCAATATTAATATTATGTCTATCTGTTTTTGTTTGATAACTGGCTTGTACTTTAATGTATCTGATTGTGTATTTTTGTAATTTAATCTTTTTTCTTACACCCATCGGAATCCTCGATTTTCGAAAGCTGGATCCACAGGTAACTACAAAATAATGCACACATCTTTCTCGTTTTATAGTGTATACGTGAACAATGTTTTTTATATCTATTACTTACTTTTTCCTGTATGCCGCATAATATTCAAGAGATTCAAGATTCAACATTTTATTAAACAAAATAAACCCCATAAAAGGGCACATACATAGTTACAATAAATATACTCATAGGCAGTACAACTGCGTAACACGGGCGATATTATATGTATACAGTTTAAATTATGGAAACAAAATGAGCAGCCACAGCAGTAAATATCCAGACACTTAAATTCTCGTTTAAAACAGAAGGTATCAATATTGACAAAATAATATAAAATGTGTGCGTAAATAAACGAAAAACAAAGAAAAAAAGTAAACAAGAAAAACAAAAACAAAAACAAAAAAAATAAACAAAACAAAACAAAACAAAACAAAACAAAAATAAAACAAACAAAACAAAAAAAAAAAGCGAAAATAAAATGCTAGTACAAATTATATACATGTCTGCGACGTACAATGGGTGATTGTATTGTCGTTCTTCCTGTGCAAGAATAAATGCTCGTGGTGCATGCATTTAAATAAATATATTTACATGTACACAGATCTCGGGTGATGCATACAAACTCCCATACTTTAAATGCAGTAGAAAAGGTTTGCCACGATATATCGCCATTAGAAGCTTGAAAAGCGGTATGACCAGAATTGATTGTGTTAAGTGGGCCTCATTGCGGTATGAGCGGGAAGTAGGATTGCATTTTTTAGGGAAACGAAAAATTGGATCGTGACGAAAAAGCATACGGGAAGACGGGAAAGCATATATGACGTGACGCTGGAACCGCTGAAAACTTTAACCAATGAAAAGGGGAAATACCGCCTCCTCAAAAGTCTTCATAAAATATTTTCCGCCCTTGAAAAATATTTCATACTTTCGATAACGGCTTTTCGACAAATTAACTTCTGATTATCGTACAAAAAATGTCTTTTTATTTTTTAATCATTACACAAAAGAAATCTAAATAACCCAAGAAAGAAATAAACATATTTGAAGATCAATGAATTTGACATAACTGATTGACGTACAGAACGCTCTCTTTATTCTATAGTTGAATATCAAAAGAATTGCATATTATTGACGTAGGATTTATTGACATATAACACATTGTTTGTTTAGGCCGTTTTATGAAACGCGCATGTGTTTCGAATTTCGCTGTATACAATTTTAAAACATTATCTAATAATGTAACTCTTAAGATTATGTACTTTGTTTACATCTATTCGTAATTATTTCCCTGTAATGATGAGATTTTCTGGCCAATTTAGCTTAAGATTCGAAGCGTGGCTCACTTGCCATCTTGACAGAAGAAGCCATTGTAAAACGGCTGGAAAATACATGTCATAGACAAATTTGTAGTTTTGTCTCCATAGGACAGTGGAATATAACTGACAAAGATTTATAATCAGTCGTCCCACTTAATATTGCATAGTAATCCGGAAAATTGAGACATATTTTAGATATTAAAGTTTAATAAAGCGAGGTAATTCAAAAAGATGTGTGGTCCCGTTTGTTTATTTCATCATTCTTCTTTCTGACAATATTCATAGTGGAAGTTATGCATGTCTCAAGCAAACTATGCTATCTAGAAAGAACACTATCAAACGCTTCGTCGATTTCAATGTCTGCGTTAGAACTGATTATAGAATGAACATATTATTACATTCTCGTTCCAATAGTTGTTAAGATAACCCGAATAATTCAGTCGCTATATTCCACTCACTACGATCGCTCCATTAACGCCTGAATACATACGTCTGGGAAATCCTTCAACCGGATGTATTGATTTAGCTATGAATCATGGGTGTTCAATTTTTAAAAATAATTTTTTGTCCTTTCCGTTGTCAATATGCAGCACAATTAACGTGTCTTTTCAATTGAAGGTCAATCAGATAAATTAATTTGTATAGTTTTTCGATTTTTAACAAATATTTTGTCTCAAAACTAAACATCGCATCGTCAACTTTTATGTTTGTAAGCAACCGCATGTGCTATTGCGCAGACTCACGAATTTGAAGCTTGCTGATTGGTCACATATTTCAGAGAGCAGCTGAAGGATTTTTAAACATATGACGAGTTCAAGCCCTCGAGAGATGATCAGCCGCTAGAGGATGCAGATTACTCGACTTATTGTTTAGAATGATTTAGGTCGAAAAATATAAAATAGAAAAGACATGCGAAATCGTCTCGTCTTTAATTTTTTGCTCTCTTAGTGAACAATGTGAAAAGCACGAGTGTAAACACTGTTTCTATTTCAATTTTAATTCTATTTCTACTGCAATGCATTTAAATACACAGAATCATAACTGGCAAAAATATGCAAGTCTTCGCAATTGATCAAATTAGATTTAGGATTTTAATTTTAAGAAATAAAAGTAATTTTGTTCTTCGGACTTTTATTTAGTTTATGAATAAGTCGGCCGCGTTTACACATCGATAAACTCCTCCAAAATTATTTTTTTTCTATAGAAGTTCCAAATAACGCTACTTGATAGATCGCTCAAAATCCTTAATCTTAATATCATTGTTCTAAATCAATAAATGCATATAATCCCTGCCGGAAAACCCGAAGAGAAGTTGCAATAAAAAGTTACGAACATACATCGACAAATATGATTTCGCATTATAATATTGGTGTCACACCTTCAATCTCCGAAATATGCCTGACTGATTAGATTAAGTTTTGTAGTGTAGGTTTTTTAATAGTTTATTTTGTTATAATAGTCCATGGGCTGGAGTAACCCCCC
>MJUU01011105.1:21940-52672 GCA_002080025.1 Modiolus philippinarum
CCCCCCCCCCCCCTCCCCTAAAAAAATCAAGATACTTCTACCATTGGTTGAACTGCTCCCTATATTTCAATGAATTTTTATAAAAACATTCAAGTGGTATCCGACCTATAATGATAAAAATATGGAGAAGGTGGCATGAAATTGCAAAAAGTTTTAAGTGAACGCCTTCTCAACGACATCCATGTAATTTCAATGAATCTATTTTTTTTTTTCGTATATTTTCATAGGAGTAAAAAGTCCAATGTACATTTACACCATATCCTTTTATTTGTTCATAAACATAACAGGCATATGCTTAAATAAGATTACAAGCTACTTCAAATTGCTGTTCATTTTCACTGTTTGCGAATGAATTCGTGTAACTGCGATGTTTTAATTGTGACAATGTTAGTATTAATTCGTGTAAATAAAAAAAATTATGTTTTCGAAATAGGAATAATTATTTATTTCAGTGCTTCTAGTAATTTCCTTTCTGAACAATTTTTCAATTATTTCTCGCGTTTAAAAAACTATTTTTAATTGTTTGCCGTTTTGTCCATTTTGTGTTCTCTGAGATGCTTTTTCCACAGATTCATAGTATTTCATCATTCTTTTTACTATCCAAGTTTGGGACATTCTTACTTTTGCGTTTGTTTGTCCATCTAATTTTCCAAAAGTGATTCCATTAACAATATTATTTGCACATTTTGAAAGATTTTACGGCTATTAGTAAATTTGAAAACTTTAGGGATGAGAAAGAGGTTTTGGAAGGGTTCAATATGTGAAAGCACACGGCTTTTGAACATTTGTCATTTTACCGTTGTTTAAAAGTCAGTAGAAGCAGTTGAAACTGCCCTATCAAGACCGTAGCAACAAATATCTCGCAATTTTCTCTCTCAAGGTTGCAAAAAATTTAAATTTGATTCTGCATCGTAAAAGATAAAGATACAGATCACTGGGTTTAGTTTCCGCATCAAAACTTTGAGAAAAATATATATCATAAGGGCACTTGTACGTTTTCTGTTAATCACTGTTGTTTCAAAAATCGCATTTCACGGCTTGTTGCTAAAATGGTGTTGGATGTGAAGTCACAGGATGTCGTTTACAGGTAAAGACATAAAGTGAAAGGCATCAACTGCACATGCGTGACCAGAAGTGTGTTTCCTATCTATTGCCGCGGTCAAGGAAGTGGCAATACTTTTAATGTAATGAAGTCAAGATTAACACCCCAAGCTTACACACTGTGTTAGATTCATCGATGTCAAAGGTCTACATTGTAGATATATCAGACGTGAAAACCTGACACATGTATACAATGTTGTCTTAGTGCGGCGGTTAGTCAGTGAAAGGTTGAGAGCGTGGGAGTTTAAATTCTAATGTCGGTAGATTGAAAGTTTTTCCACTTGTTTGACCGCAGCAATATCTTTGTCAGCAATCCTGATCGAAATGACCATGTGGATTTTCTCGTAGGCAAATTGAGAGCGCCTTTTTGCGACCCCTTTTCATGATTCTTCTTGGGGGCTTGCGTCCATGACATCAATTTATGGAATAATTCGTATAGTGTCTTTCATTTCGATGCTAATTTTCTAATTATATTTAACTTGTCGTTGATGTAGGGGGATATATAACTCGTTAATATTAGTTTTTGGTGATTTTGTACACATCTGCAGATATCGTATGAAATAAGACACTCATGTTTGCCAACGAGTCGTCTTTCAATTGCTACGAATGAATCCAGGACAAAGACATACAAAATATCTTTGGCATAAAATATAGCGGCTGGTGTTGACAGAATCAAACGTGAACGACATGAGATGTCTGTGCTAAAGGACCAAATTTGTAACAAACGAAAAAGTTATCTCCCTTGCATGGACAATTGTCACCAATGTCTGTGTAAGGACGAATATTGAGCCCGTTGAAAATTGACCTTTCGGTCGCTGAATACTGATTCAAAAGCTATAGAATATTGATCAGCTAAATTTTCCAAGGGCTAATTGTCAGATTTTGAGAGGTTTTTTCAAATTCAGGTTAGGAATTCTATATGGGAGTTAGTTTGGGAGACTTTTTATGTTTGCAAAGAAACACAGGTGTCTCTTAATTAGCTACTAGCAAGTTTTGTCAACCTGGTAACAATTCCTGCTTCTTTCAAGTTGTACCTTTCAAAGTGTGTCGATTCCTCTTGCTGAACACCTATCCCATACTCGAGTTGCATATTCGAGTTGTGTTAATAAATGTCGTGAAAATATTGGACAAATTTTTGATGATTGAGTATGTTTTTGTTTTCGTAGGACATTTATTTGTTTCATTGCTGTTTTCATTACATTTTCAACTTTAGCTTACCATTTACCATCAGAAGAGAAAAATAATTCCCAAATGCTTTTGACACTTGATAACTTCAACTTTTTATATCTCCCCGCCTCAGAGAGGTGGCAGATATATTGTTTTTACTCGTGGGTTCCGTCACAAAATTTGTGTTCGCATGTTTGCAAAAACCACTGCACTCAAGATGTCCAAATTTTCAGGATATATCAGTTTCCATTTGATCTATGTCCATGTACTTTTATGTGTTAATTAGTCAAACTGTTAATGAGATATTTGCTAATTAAAGTTGTTACTAAAAATAGTATTTGTACTGTTAACAGCCTAGACAGGTAAAATTTAAAAACCAACAGACGAATAAAATCTAGTGAACAGACGAATGAAAGTTGTGTTGTGCACAGCTTAGTAAAATTTACCGGTACTCATGTTTCTCGATAACAAATACAACATGTGAATGTCCTAATTTGAAAAAGTCTGATAAATTCAAAATTAGTTCCAATTCATGATAAACCTGACATTTGGAATATTGTCATACTCATATACAATGTATTCCCAACCTCTACTCATCATATTATAATTTGATTTCAGATTTAATGGGAAAATTATTCTTTTCTTAATTGAAGTTGTCAGTTAATAGTTACACCTAAACATTTTTATCGTCATTGCTACATACGACACTTAAATCAGAGATAATACTACTGGATGGTATTTATGAAATTGATACCTTAATTTCATAAAAATAATTTGACAAGATTATGTTATATTAAACATGTAAAGACAGTAAAATCACTCACTACGACTTTTGAGTAAACCTAACTGTTGAAGGCCTCATTGTGACTTCAAGATGAAGAACAACAATAAGAGCGTAGTTCCATTGCTTAATTTTATCATGTATTTGTGGAGACTTTGTCTCATTTGCATTAACTCCATATCCTTTCATTTTAATTGGGTTGGTTTGGTTTAGATATAGATCCAAATAGGGGTAATGACAAAATAACCTTCTAGAGTAGTCTATAGCCGCAGTCAACGAGACAAAAAGACAAATCAGTCAACTTGATATCCTAGGAAAAATTGTCGACTGCAATGGTCCTGATTTTGTACAGGCGTCTCTAAAGAAATGGCCGGATAAACCGGTTAAATGGCGCGCCAAACCTGGAATATTACTATCCATGTTAGGGATATTGATAATTTTGAAACTAAAATCGTCTCTTTTGTCGTAAATTTCAGTAATGAGATGATTTTTGTCATATTCGAGATGTAAGTCCATAAAAGATGTAGGTCTAGTGGTTCCTGTCTTTTCCTTTACCTCGAGTCCTGGCGGATATACTAATGTGATCCATATTAAAATTGTTGCGTTTTTGATTTAAAAGGTCTGGGAATTTCTAAAATAGAAAATATCATGGAAACAGAAAAAGGGGGAATATTCATTGTGCTAAGAATTGGATAACATTTTTAAGTAAGGTTGCATGATATGTGTAAATTGGTTTCTAGTCTCTAAGACTATAAAATGGCAGCTGTTGCCATGGAAACGGACATAAGGACGAGAGTGTTCAGAATATAATGAAATTTTACGAGAAGGTTGCCTAGCAAATATATTTAGAATTGGTTTCTGGTCTCCAACTCTTCAAAAAGGCTACTATTGCCATGGAAACGGACAAAAGTCGTAAAAATCATTGACCAGAATTGGATGAAATTTTACAGGAAGGGTGTTATACCCCATCATATTTAATGACGAGTGTGTCCGTCCGTCCATAATCCGAAGGTTTCCGACTGAAAACTTGTGAACCGAATTACATACATGTACATGTACACAGAAGGTCAGTATTCAACGTTGAAAAAATGACTGGTGGTTCAGTTGCCATTGCTGAAAGATGACGGCATTTTTTAAACTTTGGCCGTGGTAAGTTTATGTCGTTCACAACAACGAGCAAGATTACTTGTTTTACTTTTAAGCTAACCTTGATTGCTGAGGTGACCTTCAACCATACTTTTGTGTCCTTCCGTTTGTCGTAAACTTTCCCTCTAAAGAACTTTTTCACGAGAACGACTCTCTGGGTCCGAACCCATGAGATTACAATAAATGTTTGGTAGCAATATTATGTTTACTGATTTCACTTCATCGTGCAAGTTTTTTCCATATCATTTTGATTCTCATACCAAACAGTTAATGCAAAAGCTATATTTGTTTTGAAATTGTCAGATTTCATTACTTTTTGCTATTTTCACATAGTGTTGTGTCTACAAAAATGTCGGCGCATATAAATAACAACTTCATATTTGGTGAAAATGTGTAAAATAGTGAAATACATTATTTCTGACAGTTTGAGGTTGTAGTTTGCATGCGCCCTATGTTAACTAAAAAAAATTGCACTGCGAACATTCAAATTAAAGTGCAGATCTTATTATTTTGTCTGAAAGACG
Organism: Modiolus philippinarum; assembly: GCA_002080025.1. Lineage (NCBI taxonomy): Eukaryota > Metazoa > Mollusca > Bivalvia > Mytilida > Modiolidae > Modiolus > Modiolus philippinarum. Next base: position 26,660 of record MJUU01011105.1, read on the forward strand.
GTCCCTTTGTGATGTTACAATGACGTCAAAATGGAATTCGTATTATTTGATGTTTTCTGTGTAGCTACTAGCTACATAATATGCAATATATTTCCCATAAATATCACTCTATTTTTGAAAAAAAAACTTGGGGTTTTTTGGGCCATATATGGGTCTTATTGCCTCTCATCGTTTTAGCTATGCTCTAACAAAAACAAAATAAAATAGTTAAATAGAAAATATTAGTAAAAAATCAAAAACAAAAAGCAAAAGCAGAAGAACAAAATAAAAAAGCAAAACAAAACCAAACAACAAAACAAAACAAGCAAGAAATAAAAGCGGATCACATTTTTACGTTAAAAATGACCATCGGTATGCATGAATATTGAAAAAAAGCGATGGGTCAGTTGTCATTGTTGAAAGATGACGGAAGTTTAACATAGCGGTGGTACATTTTTTGTAAGTTTGTGACGTTCATAACAAGGAGCAAGATCACTTATTTTTCTTTTTAAGCTAAATTTGCCATTCCAGGATGCCCTCTAACCATCACTTTGCCTCTGTCGTCTGTCCCAAGTCCGTCTTTTCATTTAAAGAACTTTCTCTTAACATCTGAATGGATTTGAACCAAAAAATTACATGAAATATTCTGATGAGTTTTGAACTTGATAATTGTCATCGAACATGGGTGCACGTGTTTACCTTTGAACTCTATGGAAGCACATTTAAAGATTTTTTTAACTGAAACAACTGGGCTAGTTAAACCAAACTTATTCATGATGTTTCTTAGATGGTCTTCTTCAAAAGAAGTGCCGTGCAGGTAAGCATCAATGGGAACAAAGGTTACTATCGTAGCGCATGCAACGATTATATCTCATAAAACCATTTAAGTCCGTTTGAAATAAACTTAAGAACAATACATCTCTTTCAAATTGTGTCCTACAGATCCGTTCCTTATTCAAGGTGACGGCCAGTAGGAAAAATAATTCTAATATACGACCCTTAAACATAAAGGCTTTTTAAAAAAGTCTAAAAATGAGACCCTCTAATATGGAGGTTGTATTGACTGTTTTTATTGGCCATGGTCTATGTGAGTGATGCAGGCTTTTGAGATCCCCTGGTTTTTACTGTGTATTTTCAAACGATTTAATGCAGTAGTTTTCACATTTTGCATAAATATTAATTTATTACATATTTAAATAATATATCTTTAATGTTTACAAATATTAGATCAATGATCCTTAGAAAAAGGAGCTTAACTTCAGAGAGCCAATTGCTGTATAAAGAAGAGGAGGGAGCAGTCGAAAACGACAGCTAATCCCTTCGCCAATTTCTTTTTTGCTTCAATAAGTCCGTTTCAGAGTACTAAGCAATCAGCAGCTGAAACCATCCCTAATGATGCATATTGGTATTGTAAAACAAAGACAAACTTTAACCTGAGTTACTCGTGCATGAAGTGTGGGTGACCTAATTGTTATCAGCAACCTTGTGACTATGAAAAACACATCAATAAAAAATTACTACTCCTTTTCATGTTCTAGTCTCTCAGATCTGGACTTCCAAGCAAGTTTAACCTGAGTCACTCATCCATAAACTCTCAGATCTGGACTTGACCCTCTTCAGGTCAGTATTTCGGTATTTGATGATACAGATCAGAATTTTTGGAGTTGCCAAAAACCTACGGCTAAGGAATCAATTTTCAACGGGGAAAAACGACCGAGAGGTCAATTTTCAAAATTCTTCTTAACACTGGCATTAAAGAGATGTGCTAGAGGAGTTCTTTAAAAATATCATAGCGAACGGGAATTCTCTTAATACATTTGTATCATGCCACTTTCGGTATATACATCATATATCTATAGAAAAAGAAAAATAACAGCTTCACAATGTGCAAGTCCTCTTTACTTATTTCCCCAAGACACTCAAGGTTTCTTCATTTGCTTAAATTTCACCCTTCGATTACATGACCTACGGCACAACTGTTTTTGAAACGAAATATACTGACATAAGCAGTCTGACTAAAAGTTGATTTCCGACACAATGCTTATCCCTAGAGATATTAGTTTCAATGAAATTTCTAAAGTTTTAATTGATGGTCATTTGAAATGTTTGGTGACAATATTCAACAGCAGCTCCTAAATGATGTTGAATATCAATTTCAGAAAAAAGTTCACGGTAGTGTATAAGTAACTTGAAAATATTAAAATGAGTTCTTAATATTAAATCATCGCGTTGTTTCATACATTTAATTCTTGGAAACGTGTAAAGCAGCCAGATGATCTTACTTCAAGAACGGTAGAAATCTGTGATCAGATTCAATCAATTATAAAACAACGGCAGTAGAATACCGAACAAGGAAAGCGATGACTACAAAAATCGAAGTCCAAAGACATGGCAAAAACGGTAACAGATAAAAACAAAGACAAAACAAGGACGTGAGACAGCTACAATGCACGGAAATGAAAAAGATAACATTAAGAACTAAGGCACTCACAGTGTGAACTCCCATGAAAACCGGGAGCGACATCAGGTGCTCCGGAAGGGTAAGCATGTCCTGCTCCACTAGCGACACCCGTCACACGATCAGTGGGGTAAATATTGTTTTGAAAGTTCTGATATGTAGCTGATTGGAATTGCAATTTTCTAACCCTTAGACAAAACCAATAAAAATTCATGGTACTTGTTACTTCTCTAACCTTCAAACAGTACCAAGGTAAAAAATTTGAAAAAGCTGCAGTAAGTCTCCTTAGTATTCAAACATTAACCAGGACAAATTAGTAGCACGAACATCACCGACGAAGACAAAACTAAAATGTTACACTATGATATACAAGACATCACAAAAAACTAAACCCACTGATAGTGTGAACTCTCATAAAAACAGAGAGTGACATGTCCTGCTCCGCTAGCGGCACCCGTCACACTATCAGTGAGTCAATCCAGGGTTGAGTCAAATAATTGACAATTGTGGAATCAAAGCGACTTTTATCGTATTTTACTATTAATCTCAAAGATTAATCAGGCTGTACGGATCATACAGAAGCGAGTGTTAAGAAAAATATAATTTATTACGTAAAACAAGAAACGATCCCTTGACAACAAAAGAATTATATTTGATCCGGAGCTCATCCATTGTGCGAAAGTGGAAACGAAAAATGCAAATGTAATGTTTTTACCACTGATATTCACGTAGAAATTCCAAATAAAAGGTTCCAAATAAGGGATGGCACTATAAAAAGACAGCTAGAGAAAAAAAAATGATGTACATGATTTGACAAGGAACAAAGTTATGATCTGCTTGCTTATAAAGCTCAATTTCACGAGTCATGCAGATAATCTTACATCCGCCAACTCTGTTGCAGTATCAGTAACGAACAAAGACTCTGCAAGAAAATCTGGTAGATTGTCACAAAAAAGGTTTTGACAAGACTCATTGAAATGGATATTTTTAATGACAGGAAAGTATATATATTGAATGATCTAAGACACTTATATGTGGATCTGTTGGTATCAGGTTTGAAAGTCCAGAAGAAAGTCTCTTTTTTGTAAAAGCGGTAACTGGAAATTTCTTTTTCTTATCTCTGGTTATTGAAGACACTGATCTTTTCAAGGCTGTTTAAACTGGGGCGCAATATCAGATTAAATAATTTGCCTTATCGATAATAAATGAAATTCAGAGGCCTTTAAAAAACAGAATATAGTAAGGAATACCAAAGTACAATATTTATCAAGCTTTAAACCAGATATCATATAGACTCTAGTTAGATTTGTTCTTTTGTTTTCATGGGAAGACCAAAAATCCTTATAGTACAAGTTATCGCTCTCGGAAGCAGCAAGTCAAGAAATCTGCCGACCTACATCTCGTGGAAAATGGAAGCTTCAAAGCATATTCTGTTGACTAAGACGATTTGCTACTGGTTCCGAAACAGCACATGGTAGTATATTGCAAAATTTATTGCTGGTAAGGATAGGAATGTCGTTGGGTTCCGGCAAAATACCAAATCAAGTCCAACACATTAGGTTGAATGATGGAAGGTTCCACGGACTACAGATTCTCAGAGGAATGTAAAACTAATCCTGTGTGGATGGTTACACACTACATTTTATACACAAGTGGTCAGAATTTACCGGGTTGGGTGGATTTTTATCTTTCTGTTGAATTTAATTATCTAATTAATAGTCCTATTACATGTTATAAGACTGTTCAAGAATGGTCTCGTTACTCTAAGGAAGAATCTGGGGAAGTCGGTCAGCAATATAGTATAACTACCTTCGGTGTTTGAATGAAAGCTTCTACAATAATATGACATTAGCCCTTTAAATATATACAAAGATGTCATTGTCGTGATAAGAGATTGTGCAAATATAAAAATGTTAGGTAAAAAGGATGGAAGGGAGCAGATTTTGGAACCTTCTCTTTGAATTTGGGCATCTTGGTTACGGTCTCTTCTCTGGTGTCAATCTAGAAAACACTATCCGAGGTTATCCACTATCGTAAAACTATTGGAAAGACTACTACAAAAAGAGTTTTTGTTTTTTTGTTTTTGGTTAAATGTCGAGGCAAAAACCCTCATTTGAAAAACTTCCACTGCAACACTTTGCAGAATTACAACTGTTTAAAGTTTCCGATCGACCTAAGCTTTTACCATATTTTTGGCTGATCCAAATTCCTTGAGTTTTCAACAGGTATCTGATTGTCCTTAAATTTACAAAATTTATAAAGATTTTACATCTTTAGATAAGTTATTTTGATCATGTTTTGTTACTTTTGCTTCTGTTAAAGGCTGTGAGCAAACATTTTGTTCCATTGCTACATATCTCTAACCATACTTAGCACTGAATGCAAAGTATTTGTCATTTTTTTCATTATCTTTGGCAAACTAGGACAATTTTCATCTGGGTGCATCTGAGCTATTCAAAAAGGTGGAATTAGTATTATTAGGCAGTTTAATCAAAGTAATCTAGAAATGAAATATTCATAACGCATTCAAAGTTTAATGGTGGAGATGGAGGCAGAATTGCTAGTATTTCTGGTCTAATGAGTAATTGCAATTCCGACCGGAGAAGGGTTCGAGCCGCATAAGAAATAGCTTTGTACAGTTGTGATGTAAATCACATTTGGATACTTAAAAATTCGAAGGATTAATTAGAAAATCTTACATCCGGTTCTTTATACAAATACATTCTCTCAAAACATTTCATCTTTCCACACTCTATATACCACGCGTTCTCGTGAAAAACTTAAATCATGAATCAAGAATCAAAGGTTTCATTAAAAAGTATTTTCAGATTCAAAGAAATCATTTTTTTTTAGGTTATAATTTTTTTTCTTCAAAAAATAAAAGTAAGCAACAATGAAAACGAGATGCGCAGTATGCTTGATTTTCTTATTGATAATATGTATTACTGTAACATAATTGATACATTTTGGAGTTGTTACATGTATTTATCAACAACAAGCACTGAATACTGAATATCAATAAGCACAAATTGTGCTACACTACTAGCAAACCTATCTTTATATTCCAACGAGACCGTATTTCTTAAGGTACTCGTAAAAATAATAAAATTTAAGATGCTACATCTCTCAATCTCACTTATAGATACATTGATGATGTTCTTTCTTTACTAACAAATGTTTTGTTGAATGGTTCCAATTAATATATCCTCTAGAATTAAAGATAAAAGAAATGACAGAAACCACAAGATCTACACTTACATCTCGATTTTGACGAAAATGGTCATCTCAGGACTAAAATTTACGACAAAAGGAACGATTTTAGTTCAAAATTATCAACTGTGATTCAATTTTTTTTCCCGTAATACTGGATGCATCCATATGATAATTCTCACACTCAAGTCAATGATAACTGAAATGTATATAGAACATACATCTCTCGCAAGGGGAATCTTTTTGCGGACACCACACTGCAGGAGAGACGAACTCAAATCTAAAATGAGGTAAGAAGGAGTGTGGAGTAAATGCACATAAAACAAAGTATCTGCAAATCCATGATATAACAAAGCAATGGAACAATGCCTTTATTGATGTACTTCATCTTGTAGTCACTATGGGCCTATAAGAATGAGTTTTGTCCAAGATGGTAATGAAATTTTCTATTACTCGAAGTATTGCCAACAACATTTTAGGTAAATGTGTTTACATATTTGATATAACCTTAAAACGGACAGACTCTGTATTCAGGACATATATCGGCAACTCTTCAAAGTCTTATAAAGAGAAAGAATGGTCTGTGGAGAAAAGCGTATCATTAAATGATCGAACGTCAAAAAATCTTCAAACTGGAAATTAGTTATTAACGCTGGGTCGATGTCACTGCTGGTGGACTGTTAATCCCTCAGGGTATTCACAAGCCCGGTAGTCCAGTACTTCGGTGCTTGCCTGAGCACCGATTTTATTTGGAAGTTTATAATATCTAAATTCTTGAAATTTGGTTGAAAACTAAGGAGCATCTCCCTCGTTCAAGCTCTGTTTTTAGCTGATTTTGGCTTTCAGTTTAGATTCTTTTGGTAATTTGTTCTCGATCAGGTTTTGTTCATCTTCTGGATTTCCAATCGTTTTGATTTTATCTGCACAGAAGACACATAAGTTGTTGAAATGGCCACATGCAGAATCTGAAATTTACAGAAACATCGGTACTTTGTTAATTATCTATGAGGAAAATAAAACACAGCTGTTTTGACGATTTGATGTGCGAAAAAAGATTATAGTACTCAGCAGTCAAGAGGTGTACCTCTTAACCAGCACTGATGGCAAAAATGTCTTGAACGCAAATATTGAAGAACACATTCATCCTAGAAAGAAACTGTAAATCGTGTTACCCTGGATTGTATGCATTGGATTCAGCAAGGATACAAATATTTTCGAATAAAAAGTTTTGTTACTGACATAATTAAGTCTTTTTCTGTGCATTTTCGGTCCAGTCCATTACTATCACTTTCGAAACAGAAACTACCAACAGCAAATGGCTGATCAATTTGACCGGTATAACGTTAAGATTAAGTCACAAATACTACCATATTCAACAAAATAAATTACTTAGTAATATTTTGTAACTTGTTTTAAGTAAATAAATTACTAAAATTGATTCTTAATTACTATTTCGATTGGTCATTTCTTATTTTTACTTAGTAATATTTTATTACTTGAAGTGTTTGATAAGTTTACTTAAAATTACTGTCAACTGGAAATTTTAAGCATTTTTTTACTTGTCTTGTTTGAAAAAAATAATTACTATTACCGAGATAATTAAAGTATTTGAATTACTTAATATAAATGAAGTTTTGTTTCTTTCATAACTAAATATAAACATAATTTTTATAGTAAATTTTCAACACTATGTATTGTTTAATCGAGATTTACGTATACTGCATTGCCATACTAAAGACAGGAACTGTAACTTAATCAAGGTCCTTATGCAGTCTACAAAATGTCGATACGACCCCAAACACAATTTTGTCAGTCTAATTTTAATTTTCATTTTCATAAAACGAGAAGAAAAAAAAATGCATCTTTAACGATGCCTTTGTTTGTTTTGATGGGAAATCCTCATGTGTTTTTAATTAAAACTCAATTTTGTTACTAACCCGAATGTCTGATAAGTCGACGATTATGATTGGTCAATTACATTGATAAGCTCCATCTTACCCAATCTGCGTAAACATTTCTCAACATCCCTGATGCAATTCTGCCGGAAAGATTGGAATTTCTGAGATAGATTATCAATTCAAATGTCTTTTTGCTGCAAAACACGATCTATGTCACAAAAAGGAACAAAAGATCGATGCGGTTATGAATACTATAGGTAAGAAAGTTTTATTTTATTTTCCATCACCGAAACCACAGCCGCTGACCGAAAAATATATATTTTCAAAATGTGCCAACTCCTTCATTATTATTCCTTAACCCAGATTGTCTTCCAACATGAGTTCATTATTGAGACATGAACATTTCAAATATGACTTTGTAATTTAAGGAATTTGATTAGATTATAATTGTCTATGATCAATCATTTTTATATATTCCATTCTTTAATTTTTTTTATTATTACATAAAATGAATAAAAACTAGGGATGTCAACGAGTACTCGAGTACTCGAGTATCGCTCGGACGTACCGAGTATCGATTAGTTAAACTGGTACTCGAATACTCGGTTTTCTCTTTTGATATCTAGAATATGCATATTTTCTTTCTGCAGACAACCCATTACTACGATTATTCTGTAAAATGCATTCCATCACAAATGTGATTTAAGATTTAAATCGTTAAATGTCACTCCTGAAAAATGCCATTTAGTAATATTTCAAACGCGGCATGTTTCAGCCTGATAAAAAACTGTCAAATGTTGATATTTGCCGGATTCCTAGTTACAAAATTAAGAAATTGACTTTCTCAAGAAAATATTATCCTATTTTTTCTCCACAAAATTACTGTTTTTTTAATCCCTTGAAGATCCCATGAATTGGCTTCTTGTAACATTACAAATTAATAATATATAATTATGATTGTTTTGTTTCCAGTTAACTTACTGATTTGTATTGATTTGTAAGCAATTTAAATTAAAATATGTTAATTAAATACTGATTGCATATTTGTTGACCATAAATAAAAATTAAATGGTATTAAAATGTATTTGAGAGAAAATCAAAATGGATGAAAATAAAATATTACGCAGTATTTTTCTATATATAATGCAATTAGTTTTATATTTTCTATCGGGATTATTATACAAATTCTTCTCGAGTACTCGTCGGAAAAACTTTCGAGTACTCGAGTAATAAATCTTTGAGTTGACATCCCTAATAAAAACATGTTTTTCCTCTACCTGATGCCGTTTGTAAAACTTTTGTTTATAATAATCTTTATTTAATACTTAGCGAAGATATATTCTGTTTTGCATATGTAATATAGCCCGAAGTAAACAGTGCATATCACATACCCAGTCTGATATGGCCATATCAGACCGCCTCGTTAAATAATATCCATATCAGACCGGTGATATGGCTATTTCGGCCCGGGTGCGATGATTACTTCTTATTGGAAGTATATAATAAACAGATTACGATATGGCCTTTTCAATATCAGCACGGTTATCATCCCTCGGCTGGCGCCTCGGGCTGATATGGGGGTCTCGGGATGAAAGGTTAAGGTCCTTAGCAACAACGTTACTTGTCCATTAAAGTACCTATCAACCACATCCATAATGTTTTGTTATGTTGTAAAGAGAAAATGAATGACATTCGAAAACGGAAGTGACGTTCATGTCCTTAGCAACAAGCTTATTCTTCAAAAAAGTCCTTACAACCATTACGAAAATGACCAAAACTTGTGACCAGAATAAACAACAAAATCAATCGCAACGTGTTAACTTGATAAAAGCTGGTGAAAGACCTTGCAACTGTTCTCTGAACAATTGACTTTTTAGTTTACAATGCATTTCTTATTCACGAATGACTGCATGGAATTTTTTTAATACAGCTTTCAAAGTTAATAAACAAATTTTCACAAATTCAAAGAATTCGTTGTTATACTAACTGGAGTCTGTTTTGGACAGAATACAAGTTTATGAGTTTATGAGAGTTATTTTGTTTTAAAATTCTCATTCATGCGTGATTTACTGCAAGATACAACGCGTATTTGAAGAATGCGATCAGTAAAATAGGTATGAAGAACAACAATAAAACAGTTTTCCATAGCTTGGTTCTACTTGGCTATTAATTGCATTCTGCCATGTACTTGTAGACTTGTCTCATGTGTATTTACTCTATATTCTTTCCTTGTTTATACAACCGTAACAATCAGTAAAGTACGTATACATCCGCCATCGATTAGTGACAAATTAGTCAACAATCCATAACCTGTCAGAAAACAGTCGTCAAACAGTAACAGCTGTGGATACAATGACTTTACCAAGATTTGAAATGAGTCTCTAAAAGAGTTCCCATATTAGAATTCAGGGGAAGAAACTAGTTCTTCAAATATTTTTCAATATTACTGTAAGTTACGTACAGTTATGAGCATTTCCTGCTTGTTTCCGATTTCCATTGCAATTGTGTTTTTTGAACCAAAAAAAAGCAGAAACGAAGATGATTAAAAATACTAATAACTAATTATCTATGAGGAAAAAAGACAGCTGGTAGACGATTCGTTTTGTGAAAAGAGATTATATTACCCAGCGGTCAAAAGGTGTACCTTTTAACCAGCACTGACTGAAATAATGTTTTAAACTCAAATATTGAAGAACACCATTCATCCTAGAAAGAAACTGTTAGTCGTAATTTCCTGTATTGTATGCATTGGCTTCAACAAGGATACAAATATGTTCGAATAAAACGTTTTGATACTGACATAATTAATTCTTTTTTCGTGCAATTTTTGGTGCAGTCCATTTCTATCACTTTCGACTCAGGAACTACCAACAGAAAATTGCTGATCAATTTGACTGCTATTGAAAAAGTCTAAAATACTACCAAGCTTTGTTGAGCTACATGCCCTTACCTCATATAATAGCAATTGTACTTTAGAGGGTACTGGTTAAGTTCAACCTTTAAAAGTTTTGCAGAAAAGTGGAAGGTTCCAAACCGCATTAGCAAAATAGGAATTCCAGGAATATTCCAAAAAATCTGTTTAAAAAAATATGAGAGATTAACTTTTGTATGATAAAATTTGTATGTTATCTGTGAATGAAGAAAAGTAGAAGATGAAGATTCCAAACCGCATTAGCAACATTTGGAGATTCCACGAATATTCCAAAAAATCTGTTTCAGAAATATGAGATATTAACTTTTGTAAGATTAAGTACAAATGTCATCTCTGAATGAAGTTCATTAGTATGTTCCTATATGCAAAAAGCCATACAATAAAATCTGCGTATAGTCAACTACCAAGTCGGAATTTAGAAAAAAGTAAGTATCGCATCGAAAGATATTCCAGTCCCAATAGATGGACGCGTGTGGCAGATTGTAGGCAGCCTCATAGAGCCTAAGTTTTACAAAGATTTTGTTCCTGAGCAATAGCTGATATTCTTCAATACCTTGAACAAGACGAATGGGGGAGAATAAAATGACAATTTATATTCACTTCTCGATTTCGATGAAAGCGGTTAAAAAAGCAGAGTATGCATTTTATACAAGATAGAATATTGCGATTTTTGTTTGATTGTTTGTTTGTTTGTTTGTTTCGTCTTTGTTTTTTTTTTCATTTAAGAATCCGGCGTACTATTGTTAAAGACTAGAATCCGACGAATATACGTTCTCTACCCAACAGAGCTTTTTTATGTTATTTTGAATTTATCAAAGTCCGCACGTAGCTTATTATTTCTTGTACTAAAATCTGAAAACTTCTTAGTATATATATTTTATTTAATACGAGAACAATGTCATTTTAACTTTTAACAGTATTTTTGATGTGAATTTTAAATATTTCTTGCATTGTTTGTTCATTGTACGTATTTTTCATATTTGTAAAGACAAATTTTGTATACAAAGCATGATATTGAGAATTCTAAAATTAGAAATTCCGCATTTTTATCAATTATCATCAGAACTTGCATTCTTTATGCACCTATTATGCAGAAAACAATCATTTATATTTACCCATTTTCTTCTTAACTAGAGTGTAATAAAAAAAAATGTATTGTGATAATGTATCGTGAAATGGAATGAAAAAAAAATAATTTGAGAGTTTCTATTCTCCTGCAATCGTTTACTTCATAAATATATTTTTTTTCTTCACGCTCTCACGTGTCTTTTTTAGTTTTATTCTAATTTAGCCAGGCTGAATTTCAGGTGTATTTTTTTTTGGACCAGGACTTCCAGATTCTTTATTTCTTTTTACACCAATTTTCATGGTACAAAGAAAGACAATACATATTGTAACATACATATAATACATTGCACATGACAAGATATATAGATATACAATAATAAACAAACAAATCAGAACTTAACCAGGAGAACGGACCTCTGTATTTATATGTTTTATGAGCTTACTTAAATTTTTTAAAACCTTTATATTTTTTGATTGAAAAAGTTTTCTGAATTTCAAAACATTTACATTTTTCCAATAGAAACTTTTGAGAAATAATTTTCTATCTCTCAAAAGTCCCCTACAATTTAGAATAAAGTGGAATTCATCACCCAATTCATTGCTATAACAATTTTGACATAACCTTTCATTTCTATCTAATCTTTGCCATCTTCCAGTTTCTACTGGTAGCCTATGATTTCCAGTCCTAAATCTACAGAGTAAAATTCTATCTTTATGACATAATAAATCTAAATAATGCCAAATTAAATACATTGCATTTTCCAATTTATTTTATTGATATTTATGTTATATCGGGCATACCTATACAACGACAGATAGTTATTATAACATCAAAATCAGTTGATTAAAGTAAGAATTCTTGTACAACCTTTTCGTCACAGAATATCCCAAATTGTACATAATATTGTCAATATTGTATCAAATGGGCAATATTATTCATGCTGAGTGAACTTTGAAAGAATTATTTTGTGTGTTTTGTTTCATGTGTAAATGACTATGCAGTTTACATATTTTTCACACCACTGGTAAAACATTTACTATAAAAAGGTACACTTCGATTCTTGAGGTCGCTTATGATAATATTCACCAAAGTTTTACGAAAACAAATTTACTAAACGTGTAATGTTCACCTGAACATGTGAACTATTTGTACATTGTGTTCTCGTGTTCTCAAACTCCTCCCCTTTAATAAAAATATTTTGTTTTCAATGGTGAATGACAGGATATCAAACCTCAGCAATGGAAACTTCCAAATATACTTTTATCACTAAATCATAAACATATGTCTTCATAGTAATGACACCTAAAAGTAAATTTCAACTTACCTAGCCGAATGCTACATATTCACATTGAATTGTTTCAAAATAACATCCCAAAAATAAGTTAGTTATTGTCTTATTACACTTTTATTGTGTTATATATAAGTAATACTAGTCCAAATCTAAATCAGAATTATATTGACTTTTTGAACCTTTGTTTCGTTTAATGAACTTAATTCCAAAACCTCGTGTTTACACACTAACAAAGCCGGTGTGTATGATTGGTCGAATTATTTGTTTATTAACCCTACAAAAATAGAATGGTGTCAGGTGTGTTTGTTAGGAAGCAGTTCATGTTAACTTCATGTGTTTGCGTGGTAACTGCACATAGATATGGTGTGTGTTACTGGTAGATATAGTATATTTTGGTCGATATAGTATATTTGGCTCATAACTTAACCTTTTATAAATTGGAATTTAATCAATTCAGCTTACAATGTACACACATAACATTAAGATGCTACCACTGTGGCCTCATTATATCCCCCGGGTCCCTATTGATGCAGTTCCTAAAATGTTATTATTATTATTATTATTATTATTATTATTATTTATTATTTTTTTTTATCAACGCTACATCTTTTTGTGATCTGGATCAAATATATACATGTATGGATTTGTTAATTTTTCAATATTAGTTTTTGTTCTTTTTATCAGATTATGCCTACGTATCTATACATTGTAAGATTTGGAAGTTACCTTTGAGGGCTGAATTACAGACTTGAGGTCCCCACTCTAAAATGTAGGCATCCTACATTAAAACTAATTCTGATCAATCTCAAATATATTGTAGTTGTTGTATATCTAACAGCATTTGTGACATCAGTTTTACAGTTTTACAAACTTTCGTCGGGAAGCCTGTCTCTTCTTTTGCCGTAACAATATCAGAGTAGGGTCGACAAAAACTTAGAATTTTGTAATTATGTCAGAAAAAAAAATTAAATAAATAAGCAATGTTAATAAAAAAATAATTTAAGTTAAATAAAAAAGTCCTGATATATAGTAATGAACCTAAGAAAAAAAAAACATTACTTTGAAATTTCTTTTACGCTTACTATAATTTAACCATAAATAAATCAGAAAGGGTACATCTTCTCTATTCAATTTTATATCGATGTCCGCAATACTAAAACGTTCTATTATTTAACCATAAATATAAAAGAAGGGGCATTTTTCTCTATTTTATATTATACCAATATTCGCAATACTAAAACTTGATATAATTTAACCATAAATATATTGGAAAGGGAACCTTTTCTCCATTTTTTTATATATACCGGTGTCAGCAATACTAAAACTTGATATAATTTGACCATAAATATAAAAGAAAGGGCACTTTTCTCAATTCATATTAAACCGGTGTCCGCAGTACTAAAACTTGATATAATTTAACCACAAATTTGAAAGAAAGAGTACTTTTTCTCTATTTCATATTATACCGGTGTCCGTAATGCTAAAACTAGATATAATTTAACCATAAATATAAAAGTAAGGGCACTTTTTCTCTATTTTGTATTATACCAGTGTCTGCAATACTAAAACTTCATATAATTTAACCATGAATATAAAAGAAAGGACACTTTTTCTCTTTTTTCTATTATACCGGTGTCCGCAATACTAAAATTTGATATAATTTAACCGTAAATATAAAAGAAGGGGCACTTTTTCTTTATTTAATATTATACCGGTGTCCCAAATACTAAAACTTGATATAATTTAATCATAAATTTAAAAGAAGGGGCACTTTTTCTCTCACTTATATTATATCTGCTGGTGTTCGCAATACTAAAACTAGATATAATGTAATCATAAATATGAAAGAAAGTGCACTTTCTCTTTATTTTATATTATACAAGTGTACGCAATACTAAAACTTGATATAATTTAAACATAAATATAAAAGAAAGGGCACTTTTTCTCTATTTTATATTATACCGGTGTCCGCAATACTAAAACGTGATATAATTTGACCATGAATATAAAAGACAGGGAACTTTTTCTCTATTTTATATTATACTGTTGTCTACAATACTAAAACTTCTTACAATTTAACCATAAATATAAAAGAAAACGCACCTTTTCTCTTTTTCATATTATACTGGTGTCCGCAATATTAAAACTTCCTATGATTTAACCGTAGTTATAATAAGTTCATCTGATTAGACTTTTATTGTTCTACTATATTGAACAGCCTTATATAGCTGCATTGTTAAAATTGAAAGTTGATTAAATGAATGTTTGCGTTCCTAAACAATAAATTTTTTTTGATAAAAAATCGACAGTGATATTTAATCTGATAATATTTTTATTTTCTTCTTGTGAAATCGGCGGTTGTAAAAATTGTATATTTACAGTTGAAAAAAAAGAAATAAAACAACCGTGTTGTGCATAAAACTGGCAAACCTTTCTATAAAATGAGGAATTCAAATGAAACGAGTAAACGCACGCTACACGATACACGCAATGAATGTTACACGATATACGACACACGATGAGCGCACACGATTTACACGATGAACGCAAACGGTCTACCCGATGAACGAACACGGTTCACACGATGAGCGCTATTTTGGAAATGTAGAACGTTTCCATCGCTGTATATAGTTTTGGGTATTTTGCATATCTTATGAAAAAAACACAAGATTTTTATTGTGTTTATGTAAATCAAAAGCTGACATATCCCTTTCCATGGCCTATCGACCAGATCTAACAGAACGATGAATCGTTCTCAATTATGGGTAACGACATAAGTATGTATACAGCGTCGATAGGTCTACACTATATACGAGCGTACATGTGCATATTAAAAAAAAACATATATTCGTATTCAGTTTTGGTGTTTGGAACTCTCTAACTGTCCTATCTAGCAGACATTGTCTCAGATTATTCTGTTGTTTGTATAACTAAAAGTCACTTGAACGATAGTATTCAGGATTATGACATTCTACTCGACGGATTTTCTGATACTATTTTAGGAAAGATAGACATTGTTTTGGGGTGGCATTTAAGTCTATACATCTCAAGGTGTTTGTGTGCAACGCAAGCAAGGTCTAGAATTTGACGGAGGAGAATTGATATGGCTAGAGATTAGTACTCCAAACTTCAGATTATTGCTGTGTTTGGTATATCGACCACCTGGCTCAAACAATGTATTTTGGATAATTTTAATTATTCAATCGAACAAGCTTTTAATTGCACATCTAATGAGATAAAAACATTGATTTGTGAAGCAATCAAAATAATCGGTTATCTGAAATAATTTCAATCTATAATTTAAATAACGTAATCAAAGAACCCATCGGATTGGGAACTTTACTCGACCCCGTCTTAGTGTCCCATTAGTATATTATTATTGACTCTGATGTTCTTGAAATCGATAGAAATATAAGTGATCACGAACTTCACTTGTACATTTAAAAAAACCACAACCCATTAAAAAGTCATATAAACAAAAGGTATGGTTGTACAAGAATGCAGATTTTGATGCGCTGAATAATGATATTTTTCAGTTTCAGTGGGATGCTTTCCTTAATAATGCTAGCGATATGGCTGACTAATTTGCATACAAATACCTTGAGTTAGTGAACAAACATATTCCTACTAAAATTGTGCAAGTTAAGCAAAGGGATAAACCGTGGATCAATTCAGATAAAAAGAATTGCGTATTAGAGATCGTCTTCATAGGCAAGTTCGGAGAAATCCATCCGCATCTATTTTACTAAAATATAAATCCCAGAGAAATAAGGTAAACAACATGGTAAAATTTGCACGTGAGCAATTCTTTTTAAGCCCAAATGAGACTATTGATTCCCTGTCCAAAACGGATTCGAAATCGTATTGGACATTAATAAGGAAATTAATGAAAGGTACAGGTACTAACTTCTTTATTCCTTCCTTTACAGATCAGACAGCTTCTGAATTGATTTATGACGATAAAATAAAGGTCGAGATGCTAAACAAGTATTTCTGCTCAATTTCATCTGTAAATGATGATGACCACTCTCCACCTGATATACCTAACAGAACCAATGCTACTTTGTCCAATATTATTGTCCAAGAGAAAGATGTTAATGATATATATTAAAAATTTTAGCGATAGGTAAAGCTTGTGGTGAAAATTTTATCTGTCACCAAATTTTAAAAGCTATTGCGGATTCTGTTTGCAAACCGTTGCACTTATATTTAATGCTTCTATCCAACAAAGACAGTTTCCAAAGACTTGGAAACTTGCTAGAGTTATACCTATTTCTAAAAAAGATAATAAAAATGTATGTTCAAACTATAGACCAATAGCATTGTTAAGTTGTGTCGGAAAGGTAATGGAACGTGTCTTCTACAAATATATTTATAATTATTAAATAGAAAATTCCTTACTATATGAATATCAGTCAGGTTATCTTCCAGGTCACTCAACTGTATATCAAATTCTAGAAATGTATAACAATATTTGCCAAAATTTGGATAATAAGCAGTCTACCATCTTAATGTTAGAGTTTGGCATAAAGGTTTGATAAAAAAAATTAGAGTCATACGGAATATCAGGAACATTGATCCATTGGATTAAAGATATTTAACTGATCGAAATCAGTTTGTTGTAGTAAACAACGAACCATCACCCCAGATAAAATGAGAGCGGGAGTTCCTCAGTGATCTGTATTGGGACCTTTATTCTTTTTATCATATATTAATGACATAGCTGATAATTTAGGTAATATAGCACGTTTATTTGCAGATGACACTTCTCTTTCTTATTCGGGCCAAAATTTTAATATCATGGAAACTGATATTAATAGTCATCTGAGTTTACTCAACCAACGGGCTGAAACTTGGTTTGTAGATTGTAATCCAAAAAAAACTTTGGTTATTTCTAATACAAAAGTGTCTGACCTTAATATTATGTTTAATGGAGTACAAGTTGAAATCGCTGAAAATCATAAACACTTAGGGATAATTTTTAATCTGATTGCAAATGGGCCTTCCATCTTGACACAATTATAAATAAAGCTCTCAAACAAATTGCGTTCTGAAGAAATTTATATTATCAAAAAATGCACTTTCTACTATTTATCTGACTTTTAATAAGCCTGTTCTAGAATATGCATATGAAGTTTGGGGAGGCTGTTTCAAAAAAAGAAATAGAAAAATTAGAAAGAGTTCAATTAGAAGCAGCAAGAATAGTTTCGGGCCTGACAAAATATACAAGTAAAGAAGCCTTGTATTACGAGACGGGATGGGGACCTTTCGAAAATAGGCGAAACTACCGTAAATTGACTATGTTTTCTAAAATATATAACAAATCTATACAATTGCCGCCGATTATGGCTGATGGAAGTGATTATAATTTTCGTAATAGCAGTAACTATGTGACCCCAAGAAGTCGACAGAAAACTTCGTCACTTTCTGTTATACCTTCAACGGTATCTCTTTGGAATGATATGGACTTATCTATCAGGAATTCCCCTACTATCTCTTCCTTTAAAAATGAAATTAGAAGTTTATCATTCAAAGCTCCAAATTATTATGGGGAAGGGGCTAGGAAATTAAATGTTTTGTATACAAGATTAAGACACTAAAGTAGCTCATTAAATGCTGACCTTTCTCGTATTCATGTAGTGAACGACTCAAAATGCAGATGTGGTGCTGCACATGAAGATGCTTTCCATTACTTTTTTGAATGTCCACTCTACCAAAACGAAAGAATTTTATTGGTAGGCAATTTAAATCCAAATGACTTCAATATAGAAACATTACTGTTTGGACACGACGACTACAATGATAATTTAACTCAGAATTTTCAAGTACGTTCGCACATATATTCGTCAAACTAAACGTTTTAGTTAAATCATGTAAATGGTATAGTTATGTAAATTAAGAAGAAATATCACCTTTTGCTTGTGTTTTGTTGTTTCTTTTTGCATATTGTAACACGATTTATATAATATGCCTTGCTGTTATATGTTCAATATATCTATGTAAGGAGAGGACTTTAAATAAGTTATGACAACTTGTTATCCAATTCTTTTATCACTTTTTGGCGATAAAATATTACAACAACAAAAAAAAACAACCAATGTATTTTGCTGAAAAAATAAGTTTACTTATTATAATGGATATTTAGCTACAAAGTTCGTTTTTTCGATTCTTTATTTCATAAAAAATGTAAAATTTGGCAGGTCGAGTCATTATTTTTATGAATTTCACGATACTGAATACAGAATATGAATATTAATTTACTTCTGCGTTCTGTATAAAACCAAGAAACGGAGAATTTAACGTCCTTCAAAAATACTATGTAGATATTTTGTGTTTGATACTGTGGGTTATATATGGGATAACAAAAGTTAAGAAACAATTCTCATTTTTGCTGTCACAGAATATATGGTATATTATAGTACTTAGTTCTTGAAGCAATATGCCTTACTTTATTTAGTCCAAAAATGATCTTTAACAGACCATGTTTTTTAATTTTACCAAGATACAAGGGTAGAAGTAATAAGCATAAGGAAAAAGAAAGGGGTTAATAAACCTTATATATGTTCCAGACCATGCGCGTATTTGGACCGTACGCGTACGGTCCGGACCGTATGCGTATACTCATATGGTCCGACCGTACGCGTATGGTCGGACCATACGCTTACGGTCGGACCATATGAGTGTACGTGTACGGTCTGCTACGAACTGTACCATACGTGTATATTTAGACCGTATGAGTACAAAGAAAAAGACAGACCCTACATTCGTTATTCAAACAAAGATGCAAGTTACAGACAAAACTGATAGAACTAACAACCACTGCAAACCGTATAAATTATTAAGCATGTATAAAAATAATAAATTACTTATATACCTGAAATAAAATTATGGAAGCAGTGAAATAAAAAAATATTTTCACATTTTCACACAAATTTTAAAGGTTATACATAAACTTAATTTTTACATTGAGAAGTTTTGTTCGGGGACAGGGTTATTCCTTTTTGGAAAACTGTGAAAATTCCGCTGTAATATTTTTTCAGCCGTCCCTTTACGAGATATTTGGATTTGCACCCTTTTTGGGTTATGTTGTTGTTGTTCCTTATAAGTGGTATTCAATGATTTTTTTTTCTCTCAGGATTTTCAGACAAGAAGACAATATATATTATTTCAATTAACATTCCATTTATTTTTTACGAAACAAGGTTTTTCTTATTATTTTATCTGAAAAAACGTTCAATTAAGAGGTCAATTTTATAAAGGCATCTCCAAATCCTAATTATAATACAGTAAAGTAAATTCTTATTTTATCTTTTATTTCCTTTAAATAACGACTTTTTTTTAGAAAATCTTATTTGTTTCTAAAAATAAAGGTTAATTCATTAAATAATATTATAAACGGTATATTAATTTATTGATATATTATCAAAGAACACGCAAGACTTTGAAATAGCCACACCGTACTTGTACGGTGGGACCATACGCGAATGGTCCGACCGTATGGGTATTTCGAAAAAATACTCATATCGTCCGGACCATACGCGCACGGTCTAGATTATATACATTCAAAAGCCGAATGTTGTAGCTTTCTGTTGACTCATTTATTGAAAATATTATGTATCTACACTCTGCAATAACCTTTCAAAGGTAATAATAAATCGCTAAAAACAAAGTGTACCCATCATAACATTTTAACTTTATCATTAAAGAAAATAAAACAATAAAATTGAGTTTTGCATACCCATCATGTTGGCTTGAGTTCACTTTGCAAAAATAAAATATTTTATACCAATTACATTCGATGTAGATTATACTAACAGACAAAAAACATGAAAAATAGATTTTAACATCAAATTTGTTTTTGTTTTTGTTTTTTCTCTTTCCTTTTTTATATTGATATACTGATAATTTTTTTAAACCGTCACATTGCTATTGTATGCATTATCAAAATTGAGACATTCTTATTATAGCTGTCACATTGTATTTGTCTATATATTACCAAAAAGACATTTGAATTCATAAAAAAAAATCATACATGTCACATTTTATTTAGAATTAATACCCAAATGTAGAACATTAGAATATATGTATTTTTATAAATTTAATATTTGCTTTACTGCAAAATACTAAAATAAGAATAAAAATAAAAATCTAACATTCTAGTGATACTAGCTTTATATCATAATTCCGTAATCAATGTCGTCATGTGAAATGAAAATGAAATAATCACAAGACGATAACTCAACATGCTAAATAGTTTGTTATTCTAGATAATCAAGTCTCTATGTAATTAAGGTCTTTCACCAAAGTTAAAGACCTTATTGTTATTCCTCTGATTATTAAGTTCTTTCACAACAGAAAAAGACCTTATTGTAATTTTCTGATTACATTGTATTAAGGTATCTCACCACAGTGAAAGAACTTACAATTATTCTTCCGATTATTTTTCTTTTTGTTCCGCCGCAACTTGGCAGAAAAAACTGCGCGACATATCATTTCGATACTTGGTGAGATAAATCGATATCACTGATACCTTAAAACTAACGCAAACACATTGATCTATTTTTAGTAACGCAGTTATCTACCCGACACCCAAAACCCTTGTTAGCGGATAAACTCGTAAATAGTAAAAGAAAGCTGATTTAGGGTAATGACAAAAATTTTCCTAAGGACATAACGTAATTTTGTAAATCCGCCATGGGATATTTGTTTCCTAGATGACAACAGATCTTTCCCTTTAAAGCTTAATTATTGTTTCCTCTACCGGATTCGACATGTTCAACACGTCGGGTGTCTTATAAGAAGCAGGATATGCTAACTCTACCGGTGCACTTGATCTCACCCATGGTTTTTATTGGGTCCGTGTTGTTCATCTTTGTGTGTGTGTGTCTTCATTTTTCTTTTCTGTGCCGTACCAATGTTTTGTCTCTGTTTTTTTCCCTTTTTTGTTTCTGGTGTTGCCATTGTCCTTGGATTGTTCGCTTTTAGATTGACGGTTCGGTTCTCATTTACTTTGTTACATTTGAACTGAAACCATGCAGTATGGTATTTTTGAGTTATTGCCCTTTGAAAGTTTTCAGTTTTCGTAACAATTTATTTCTCGGAAACGGTAAGTCGTAGAGATCTAAAACCTGCACCATTGATCATGACTTCACATAACTTTCAAATGATGTCAAGGTCACAAGTGAACCTTGACCTTTGACCTTGAACCTTGTTACTAGATAAACTTGGAATGCGAAAAAGTGTTAATCTTTAGGAGACGCAACTTTGTTACATTTGTCATGGAACAACGGCAGTAGAATACCGAAGGAACAAGAGAAGCGATTGAAAAAAAAATTGAAGTCCAAAGACATGGCAAAACACGGCAACAGAGAAAAACAAAGACAATACAAGGACCTGAGACATCTCAATGCACGGAAATAAAAAAAGATAACATTAAGGACTAAGGCAATCATAGTGTGAATTCCAATAAAAACCCGGAGTGATATTAGATGCTCCGGAAGGGTAAGCATGTCCTGCTCCGCAAGCGGCACCCGTCATACTATCAGTGAGTCAATCCAGGGTGAGTCAAATCCGGTTATGTCAACTGTTTATATGAGTAATTGCACTTTGAAAGATTTCGAGTTTCCGTTAATGCTGAATACTCCCAAAACATATGCCGTATGCACTTAAACATGCACCATTGTTCATGACAAGACTTGAACTTAAATTTAAGGGGGTAGACCTGGGGTGGAAGGAGATAACTTTATTTTTCACTTTTTTTATTACTTGCACAAACAAATAGAATCATTACAATAGGTATTATCAAAATTTTTAAATCGTAATTTTTTTTTCCACACAGCAAATAAATAATTTTGTCATGAAAAAAAATACCGAGCATCCAGTTATTTATAATGAGTGCATTTTATTCTGCATTTTTGCAATGCTGTCCAAAGATAATGAAAATATGTAAAAGTCGGATTTCTTCCAAGGGAGGTAATTTATAGCACAGATTCAGCAATTTTATTGGTTTTTACCCACTTTGTTCTAAGTTAAGAAAAAATGGGAAGGAAGGATTTTCTAAAATTTTGATATATCTTACATATACTAGTTTTTATTCTTTTCTCAGTTTTTGGTGAATATTAAACGACAGAATTTTTTTACAAGAACTGTTTAATAGTGATCAAAATAAAGTTACATTTTTAGCCTATATTATTCAGAACACCCATGTATTTCAGTTCAAACTATTTAAATTTACTTTCATTATTCATGCTTACTCTCACACATGTCTAAACTAAATTTTGCGTTTAAAATAATTTTAAATCAAATACAAATTAAATTACAGCCAATTTAATACACCACAATCAAGTCCTGAACGGACAAAAAATATGAGGAAACCGGGTATCTTTGATGACCACTAGACAAAAAACGGGACGGTAAAAATTGTTGAAAATCGCTGAAAGTCAACATGAATATGTGCATTTTTAATGCTGAAAATATCAAGAAAATTAAACTAGTGGAAAATTTTAGGCCTACCCAGGTCTACCCCCTTAATGTTGAGGTCAAAGGTGAATTTTGACATTGAACCTTTTTCGTGGATAAACTAGCAAACCGTAATATATAGCTGATTAAATGTATTGGAGGAAATGTGAGTCTCATTAAGGTTTGGTACATTGTGTCCAACATGATTGACCATTGGTTTTGGACCTAGGGCCCAAAAACCTTTTTTTTTTCTTTTGTGGTCGAATTATAGGGTTTTTTGCTTATTTGTAAAAAAACAATGGAAGATACAAATAAACCGTAGATTACAAAATGCTCAGTACAATATGGCCTACAAAATGAGTTCAGATTCATAGGTTCAGGTCATTTGCAACCACGTTATTTCCAAATTAAAGTCCCCAGCAACCACATCCATAATGTTTTGTTAAGTTGTAAAGAGAAAAAGTGAATAACATTTCAAACCGGAGGTGAATTTCAATGTCCTTAGCAAAAAGCTTATTCTTCAAAAAAAGGGCTAAGAAATCATTACGAAAATGACTATTAAAAACCAAAACTTTAGTTAAATCATAATGTGACCAGAATAAACAACAAAAGTAAACACAACGTGTTAACGTGATGAAAGCTGGTGAAAGACCTTGCAATTGTTGTCTGAACAATTGACTTTTTATTTTACAATGCATTTCCTTTACACGACTGACTGCATGGAAAATTTTTAAAAAGTACAGTATTCAAAATTAATAAACAAATTTTCACAAGTTCAAAGAATTAGTTTTTATTATAACTTGAGTCCCTTTTAGATATAATAAAAGTTTATGAGTAACTTGATGAAAGTTATTTTGTTTTAAATTTCCAATTATATACATATCCGCCATACGTTATTTACTGCTAGATACAACGCGTATTTGAAGAATGCGGTCAGTGAAATAGGTATGAAGAACAACAATTAAACAGTTGTTCCATAGTTTGGTTCTACTCGGGTATTAATTGTTTTCTACCATGTATTTGTAGAGACTTGCCTCATGTGTATTTATTTCATACTTTTTCGTTGTTTTTACAACCGTAACAATCAGTAAAGTACTTATACATCCGTCATCGATTAGTGACAAATCAGTCAACAATCCATAACCGGTCAGAAAACAGTCGTCAAATAGTAACAGCTGTGGATACAATGACTGTACCAAGATTTGATGTAAGTCTCTTAAAGAGTTCCCAGGAAGAAACCAGTTTTTCAAATACTTTTCAATATTACTGTAAGTTATGTACAGTAATGAGCATTTTAATTCCTGCTCATTTCCGATTTCCATGGCAACTGTATTTTTTTGCAAAAAGAAACAGAAACGAAGATTATGAAAAATACTTATAACTAGCTACGATTGTGTTTTGATGCAAAAACACAAGCCATCAAAACATCCGCATGTTAGTATCAGAGCAACATGTGTATACACTGTTAACCATTTTTTTCGTTACCATTGCAACAGTCGTCATTTTGTTTTGTTTGGTTGTTTTTTTCCCTTATTATTATTCTTAAATTAGACCTTACTTTCAATGCAAAAAAATTCTGTAAATTTTCATCAAATTTGGAGCATTTCCCCGCTCTTTCAATGGCAAAAGGACACTATTTTGACAATTATAAGTCTCGAGATTAGTTCTATCCATCTATATAAACTTCTTGTAAAAACAAGAGGCTCTCAAGAGCCTGTATCGCTCACCTGGAACATTGCCAATACATAATTTCAAATAAACTTATATGTTAAAGGGTCTCATTTTCAAACTATGTGAATAAACATTTATGTTATTTGATCCAATTTTAATTAACTATTTTTCCTATTGCATACCATCTTTGATTAGGGATGAATCTGCAGGACACAATTTTACAAAACATCAAGTGTTATGCCAAAGTTTATTTCCAACTGGCCAAATTGTTTTAAATAAGATCTTTGAATGTAATCCTATATCAAACTATGTTTCCCATTGGTAGCCAATTTGCATAAGGTGCAGACTTGAAAGACATCTGTTTTGAAGGGGACCATCGTAGATACATTGTGATTAAGTTTTGATCTAACTAGCCAAGTTGTCTCAGATAAAAAATTCTTTGTATAATGTTCTTTCCATACAGTCGAGTAATAAATTAAGTTCCCCATGTTGGAAGACATATAGGCACCAAAGTCACAATACTTAGTCAGCACCTCATAAGCATCATGAATGTTAAGTTCTGTTCAAATCCATTCAGTGGTTCTCAAGGTTAATTTTATCAACTGCTCACTAAAAGCTTTATTTAATAAAACCATTATGTAGTCTTTGTTTTGACATTAATGTCAACAAAGTATACAGTGATCAAACACTAACATACACTGGTGATGACCGGCCAAGTTTGGATTAAATTTGCCCAGTGGTTTAAAAGGAGAGGATTTTTAAAGAAAAGTTTACGACAGACGGACGACGGACGCTAAGTGATGGTAAAAGCTTGCAATCAACAGTGTGATGGGGATGTATTATCCATTTCGTTAGATAAAGATTTGGTAAGTAGGAATCAATAACAATAAAAAACGAAAACTAGAGGCTAAGAGACTAGCCTGTATTGCTTATCTGACAGTCATGTTTTTTGTTTTTGTTTTTTTTTTTTTTGTTTGTTTTTTTTTGTTTTTTATTTTTGTTTTTTTTTTTTTTTTTTTTTTTTTTTTTTTTTTTTTTTTTTGTTTT
>MJUU01011105.1:52682-151104 GCA_002080025.1 Modiolus philippinarum
GGGGGGAGGGGTTATCCAACAGTATTGGCAGTTTTTGTAAATTACCTGCTACATCATATTTGACTTTGCTTAAAGGGATTATATGAATATGATCAAAATATGATTCTCACATAGCTAATGTTAAACTATGATCTATACTGACCACAATTTTTTGTGAAATTTGAACACAATCAGCAGTTTTTGTCAATGACCTTACCTACATTATTCCAGAACAGAAAATTAAAATTTTCTTTAATAGTTTCAGAGGATAAGATGCAATTGATGCAGATTCAATGTAAAAACTATGTTCTGCGCTTGCAGTCATATTTTTTTTAGATGGGAAAGAAATGACCAATGTTTGTAAAGTACCTTCAATACATCATTCCTATAAAGTTTGGTTGCTTGCTTTGCAGTGGTATTAGGGGGGAAGATGCAAATGATGGTTTCCCATAGGGTCCAATGTTGTGACTATTTTCAGCATTGGAGGCAATTTTATTTATCCGATCGCAAAATTAGCAATCTTCGCAAAAGACCTTCCATATATCATTCCTGTGAAGTTTGTCTGAATTTTCTTCAATGGTTTCAGAGGAGTAGATGATAAGGATTTTTTCATAGAGTCCAAAGGTAAAACTATGCTGAGTGATGGAAGGCACGTTTTTCATCCTATCAGGATGAAATGAGCAATCTTTGAAAAGACTTTCCATAAATCATTCCGGTAAAGTTTGGTTAAATTTGCTTCAGTTGTTTTAGAGAAAATGAAAACGATATTTTTACAAATTGTTGCTGTTAAAATTATTTCCGTTTGCGGCAATTTCTTATCAGATTAAAACAAAAGGACAAACTTTGCAAAGGACCATCAATAAATCACTCTTGTAAAGTTTGGTTGAATTTGTTACAGAGGAGAAGATGGAATAAATGAGCCATTTGTGTAAAAGACCTTCACTACATCATTCAAGTGAAGTTTGGTTGAAAATGTTTGAGTGGTTCCAGAGGAGATGAAAATGATGCTTTTCCCGTAGTGTCTAATGTTAAAAATATGTTCTACGCTAGAACAATTGAGCAATCTTTGTAAAAGACATTCCATACATTATTCCTGTGAAGTTTGCTACAGTGTTTTCAGAGGAGTTGGTGAAAAGCTAATGGACGGACACACGACGAAGAGACAAGGTGATGGCAAACTGGCCTTTAAGTCAAGTTAGCTAAAATCGGAGCAAAAACAGTAATTTGCCAAGCTTTGTTTACCTTTTGTTTTGTTTTTTTTTTAAATAAGAATTGGATAAGCACAATAAGTCTTCCGTAATGGCACTCTAAAGACCTACCTTTAATAATTAGATTGAGCAGTTTAATGTTTATAACACATTAATTTGTATTTTAAAGAATACTATTATGATTTTTTTTCCAAATTGTTCCTGCTACAACTGATACAGACCAATTTGAAAGAAAAATAGATAATTGAAATCAAGTTATTTGAAATATATAAATGCAGCTGGAAGTTGCAATTAAAATGTTCGTTATCACATTTATACTAATCTAAGGGAGATTGCTCTTACACTTTCAATAGTTCTCCTGAACAAAATATTAAATGCATGCATTCATTCAAAAACCGATTTCATTTCTAAGCATGAAATATCTAAATTTAAGAAAATTTGGTTAAAACCTAAAGAGGATCTCCCTCTTTCATTGCTCTGTCTTAGCTGATTTTGGCTTTCCTGTTTAGATCCTAGATCCTATTGGTATTTTGTTCTCTGTCAGCTTTTACATTTTTCGGTTGATGGATTTTCAAATGTTTGTTTTGGTCTGCACTGATGAGACATATGTTGTCGAAATGCGCATATGCAGAAAATACATTCACAGTACCTTTTGTTATTTATGGTATCATAAGACATACTTCAACGATGTTACAACTATATTGAAAAGAAAAATATCAATTTCATATATGGCAATACAATGGGATTTAGAAATTCTGAAAACAAATGTTTGGATACATGTTAGATCGAGCAAAACTAGACCATCGGCAACATAAAAGTTCTGTGATGTAAACTGTGTTGTGAAACGATATGTTTAAGCATTTATGGCTTAAATATTTTAATTTTAAGCTAAATTGACAGATATCCTATTATAGAGCTACACAATGTTAAACACCGTATTTCAGGTCACATTTGCACATTGGCAAGACATAATTTCGAAATGGCCATATGCAGAAATTAAATTTACGTTTAATTCGGTATTCTGTTATTTACTTCAAAATATATGGGAAACAATGTGAATTAATGGAACCGGCACCATAACGCAGGCTAGAAAACTTTCGCAACGATGATGACATTTCCAGCAGAGGTATTTATGAATATATATATATAAAGGAATAACAGAAAGTCTGTGATCGATAAACTATAAAAAGAGATTAAAAATGAAATTCATGTTTGTTAAATTATCTGCGAATGTTTCAATGAACGCCTAGAATTCATTAAGGATGTAGTAAGGTGAAATATTATAAATCTGCGATTTTAAATTGATACCCTAAATGGCAAAAGCATTGTTAGAGGAATAAAGTAGGCTAAAAATATTGATAGGTAATGGGCCTTGTTTTCAAGATATCAAACATTTTAAAAAATGGCGGGAAAGGCTCTCGTGCACTTTTACCTTAGTATAGCGTGGACACAATATTGATTTGATTTACATGGAAGGAAAATCTACAATCTAATAAAATCTTTCTTACTGACTTAAAATGAGCTTCTGAAGACTCTGATGAATAGAAAATTGGGTGTAATGGGACAAAATATTTTACATAGTAATCTGGATTAAATCAGAGAAATCCGAATGACTTTTACAAATTGCAAAAACCTCACCTTACTACATCCTTAAGTCTCCCAAGTGTTTTGATTTGATTTGCACTGAAGAGATAAAGCTCTTTCCTTAGCTGGTTTTGGCTTTTCATTTAGATCTTTTTTGGTATTTGTTTTCTTTCAGATTTACACCTTTTAGCTAGCCTGACCCAAAGGGTCAGTGTGAGCTATTGCCAACATTTTGTTTCCGGCCGCTCCTCGTCAGTTGTCTGTCCGTTAAATTTTCACATTGTCATCTTCTCCTTTGACACCGCTGAAGCATATTCAACCAAACATTACTAGATTGAAATATAGAAGGTCCTTTAAAAAGATTGCTCATTTCGTTTTGATCCAATAAAATACATGTCCGCCAGCTCGGAACATAGTTTTATCATTTGACCCCATTTTATCTTCTCTGATGAAACCACTGAAACAAATCTAAGCAAAATTTACAGGGATGATGTATAGAATGTCTTTTACACAGATTGTTCATCTCGTTTCGATCCGACAAAAAAAAACAAAAAAAACAAAAAAAAGGCGCCAGCGCGAAAATGATATTTAGCAAACTCAGCTAAACTTTACAGAAATCATGTATGGAGAGTTTTTTTATAAAGAGTGTACCTTTTGTTCCAACCCTACTAAAACATGGCCACCAGCGCTAAACTAATATTTTACATTGGATGCTATGGGAAAGACATCATTTTCATCAACTCCTCTTGAAGCACCAAAGCAAGTTCAAAAAAACTAACAAGAATGATGTATAGAAGATCCTTTACAAAGATTACAAATTTCGTTCCAATCCTATAAACAAAATTTCAAACAGCTCGCAACTTATATTTAATCTTGGACCCTATGGCAGGGAAAACATCATTTTACCAACTCCTCAGCACGTATAACATAAAAGACAAACGTAGACAACGATAGGAACTGGGGACAGCCGGACTTGGTATCGCCACTAGCAAAAGCGAGCGGTAGGGTTAAACCGGTTTATGGGTACCCAAACCTCTCCTTTATCTGTCCCGTTTCCCTATAGTATAAAAACATACGAATAAAACACAATACAGGTAGACTTCTAACTCCATGACCACAGTCTTGAAAGGAGAGAACTAGAGGCTCACATGAGCCTGTATCGCTCACCTGCTGACTGATTTTATTCATTGTCACCAAGAGACCACCCATTCATACTATAAATCAGTTCACCAGATGTTACATTTTCATTCTTGGATGAGGTACAAACTAAAAATCACAAACTTTTGAAGGCATCACCCAAAGACAATTGTAACCAAGTTTTGTTCCAATTGGCTCAGTAAGTTCCAAGGAGAAGACCTTTGAATGCATTTCCCATAGGGTCCTTATGTTAAACTGTGCTCCACGCTGGCAGCCATCTTGGATGAGGTACGAACGTAAAAATCACAAACTTTAAAGGGGACCACCCAAGGACTATTGTGACCAAGTTTGGTTCAGTTTGACTTGGTAGTTTCAGAGAAGAAGATCTTTGAATACATTTCCCATAGGGTCCTATGTTAAACTATGTCCCGTGCTGGTGACCATCTTGGATGAAGTACGAACATAAAATCACAAACTTTAAAGGAGACCATCCAAAGACTACTGTGAAAAAATTTGGTCCCCATTGGCTCAGTGGTTTCAGAGGAGAAGATCTTTGAATACATTTCCCACAGGGTCCTATGTTAAACTATCTTCCCCGCTGGCGGCCATCTTGGATGAGATGCGAACCTGCTGGACATATGTAGAAATTGTAGTTATGGAAAACCTCAACTCTTTTGCAATTCACATTTAACCTTTATCTCAAACAGTTTTTGAAATGAAAGTAAAAACTTTTAAAAATTGTGAAAATTCAAAGAAAAAGCGGCAATAACTCCTTTGTGGGTTGTCAGATTTTCATCAAAATTGCAGGACATTTAGATCTTACTATGCTGACCATTTTTCTTATATAAACTTCACTTCTATCTTCTACCATTTTCAATATATAAGACTAAAAGTAACGAAGAACTGAAATTTTTACGGAAAAGGGGCAATAACTCCAAGACGGGTTAACGGATATTCTTCAAAATTGCAGGGCAGGTAGATCTCATCATGATGATCATTTTTATGCCATGTCAGAATTTTGATATCTGTAATGGTTTTCGAGTAATTTACAAAAAAAACGGCAATTCACCCCTATGTTCTATTTTTAGTAACGGCAGCCATGTTGTTTAGTCTATGGTCATAAAAATCACAAACTTGAAAGAGCATACCCTGGTAATGATTCAGGCTAAGTTTGGTTAGTATTGGTCCAGTTGTTTCAGAGGAGAAGATCTTTGAATAAAAGTTAACGGACGGACGGACGGACGACAGACGACGGGTGGACGGACGGACGACTGACGCCGAGTGATGGCAAAAGCTCACAGGTGAGCTAAAAAGACAATACGTAATTTTGAAAGATGGGTCAAGGGGTGCTCGCCACTAAACTGCCGGCTAGCTCAAGGAGCCTAGTCTGCTGGTAGAACACTGTCGCACTACGGAAGAAAAATCAAACTCAAAACTTCCCGAAGGGTTTGGTCAAGAATCATCATAAATTTCAATAGACATCGGCAGTATCAGTGAGAGGCCAGTATGTGTGCAAAATTTTCAGGTCACTAGGTCTCAAAGCTAATTTAACGGATGCAAGCAGAGTATCTTGCCGATATCACTTATTACGTAAAGAATGTAAGTTACTTCCCAGCTTTTCTGGATTTTTAATCAATTTCTGGCTTTTTTAAAACATTTCTGTAAAATTGAGGACTAGAAATGTCCATAGTAATAAGCAGTTTACGAGTAACGTCATATTTAAATATAACGTGTTCATATCTATTACAAAACTTCTTAAATGTATTCAACAACTTATGAAATCTGTAACCCTGTTGTAAAAGTTTGGCTGTGATAGTACGTTTGCGTTCATTACAGACATCTAGAGTAGAACAAACTCGTACGAATAGTACCAGTTGAGAAATATACATCCCGTAGGATGGAGCAAGGGGAATGTCGCCGTCAAGAAAAGGGAAATTAGTAATAGTGAAATCAAAATCATCCCTTTTATCATATATTTTGGTTTTGATTTTACCAGAGTCAATAATGATAATCAGATCTAGAAGAGGACAACATTTGGAATCATTGTTAGCTTTATTTTATTTCAGTTGTTGTGGATAAATACTGTCTACATAGTCTAAAAACTGGGGATTATCAATAGTAAGGATATCGTCAATATACCTGCTGTTATCATTGAAAATAGAAATAAGTTTATCACTGTTAGGTATGGTTCCGTTTTGAAGTTTTTTTCATGAAATCTCGTTCGTAACAGAAAAGAAAAAGGTGCACAATTTGTACCCATGGGAATACATATGACCTGTGGATAAATAGTGTTGCCAAAACGAAAAAAAAATATTGTCCAGCAAAAGATTGAGTGCATTAATCATATCATCACATGTCCAGGAAAAATGACTATTACAGTTTATATTAGAGAAGAATCCTTGCTTTTTGTTGGAGCAAATGAACTGCAGACCAGAAAATTTAAAAGACCATTTAATAAGTTGTCCCAACTTGGATTTAATCAAATTATCTGGAAGGGTAGTATTAAGTGTAGAAAAATCATAACTGTCGATAGATGAGACTGGTCTTTGAATAGATTGTAGTTTATCTAAAACTTCAATAGAATTTTTTACACTCAAAAGTAATTTACACCAGAATTTTTGATAAGTTTTTTTCACAGTATTTAATAACCAACTCCTTAATACAAGTAAGTTAACTAGTTAAATGGAAAGATAAATTGGTAGTAGAACACTTACACTAGATGCTGAAATAAAACGATGTTTGAAGGGATTTTTGTGAAGCTTTTTGTTTATTTTTTGCCTTTTTATTTCATTTGAAACCTTGAAAAAATTTATTGCCTTTAAAACTTCGGGAGAATCGCTTAACATATCCAGGTCAACTCCTGATATATCCGGGTCAGCCAGATATGGCTTTTGCGGAAAGGTTCTACAGGCTGATGATGAGTAAAGGTAACTATTATAGTCGTGGCAGTGCTGAGTACGATTGTGGTGTAAAATTCTAAGTTAAAATGCTTGGGTCAACTCGATGGTGCCGCTCCTTTTATCACCACAGATCTGCATACGAGAGTCGATGCCATTTATTTCTTTTAATGCATATTCATATGCCCGGAATGGAAATGTGATTTAGCGGACTGTTTGAGCCTACGCATTTTGCGTTATGTTTCAGGTACAAATCATAGTCGTAAGTGATTTGAGCAGTCAACGGTTTAAGTATAGACAAGTCGCTATGCCTCTTTTGGAAAACACAACAAATTCGCTCCATGTACAACACAAACTCGAAGACTTCGAAATTGTCAGTGCTACCTTGATTATTCAGAACGCCTTTATAGGTAGTACCGGGGAATTGAGTTGGCAACCATGCCAGGAACTTCCCAGATTCGCCATGTTCTCCATTTTGTTTTATCCAATTGTGTTCAATTAAAACTTTTTGGTAGTAGGTTTGTTATGATTAGAATCTGTCGGGTTGTTAGTAAAATTGTGTGCTCTCCTCTCAGGTTTGCATATGCCAGACTGTGCTGACTGGGCCATTACACTTGGATACCCGATTGACGTATATCGGCTTGCCCGTTCGTTAATTTCAATACAAGGACTTATTTTTCAACAAGATCGAGCAATTGGTGGTGTATTTTCACCGTAGGTAGGTTGGGCAGCTGTCTTGATTGGTGAGATACGATTGGATAATATTGATAGTTCTCAAGGACGGGGCTTATTACAGTTAATGAAATTATTCAATTCGAGCTTCGAAGGAAACTGAAGATGGTGGACTACTGGTAGCGATTGACTTGACTACTATGAATGATGTCGATGTTCATCCTTAAGCTGTTGATGATGATGTAGACGATGCGACTGTCGTCTTTGTATCCGTTTATTGAACCGTAGTGAATGTAATGTGCACTTAATATATCAGGGTAATAACAAATTTACCGAACAGAGTTGTAAAGAGCCGAAATCTATGACAAAAAGACAAATTAGGTGGAAAGACCATTTAATAAGTTGTCCCAACTTGGATTTAATCAAATTATCTGGAAGGGTAGTATAAAGTATAGAAAAATCATAACTGTCGATAGATGAGATTGGTCTTTGAATAGATTGTAGTTTATCTAAAACTTCAATAGAATTTTTTACACTCCAAAAGTAATTTACACCAGAGTTTTGATAAGTTTTTTCACAGTATTTAATAACCAACTCCTTTATACAAGTAAGTGAACTAGTTAAATGGATAGATAAATTGGTAGTAGAACACTTACTAGATGCTGAAATAAAACGATGTTTGAGGGGATTTTTGTGAAGCTTATTGTTTATTTTTTGCCTTTTTGTTTCATTTTATAGACGATGCGATTGTCGTCTTTGTATCCGTTTATTGAACCGTAGTGAATGTAATGTGCACTTTATAAATGAGGGTAATAACAAAATTACAGAAGAGAGTTGTCAAGAGCCGAAATCCATGACAAAAAGACAAATCAGGTGGAAACGACCGGAAAAATGTCGACCGCAATGGTTCTGACTTGATACAGGCATTTCAAAAGAAATGGTGGGTTAAGCCGGTTTTATTGCCTGCCAAACCTCCCCTTCCATTGCATTAGTATCTGGTAGCAACTCAACAGCAATTGCTATTCAAAGGTCTTAGACAGCTGAAAGAAATTATCATCCCAGTACTAAGTAAAGAAGGAATTTTGAATCAGAGTTCGGACCGAAACTTAATTTTTTTAACAAGGGACTGATATCTATTAAAGAACTTTTTGTATGGAAGGAATTTTTTTTTTTTTGAAGTCTTGATTAAGAAGGCAGTCAAGGAGATAACTATGTCTAATGAAAACTATAGAGTTGAATTTGTTATCGGCATTGCAATTAACTTAATTTCGCATGGCTAATTTGAGCCTTGCTCTTAGAGTTGTGCAGGTTTGCACCTGTTGCTTTACTTTAAACGTATAAATTTTCGCTAATTTAGCCTTTGTGAATTTTACGCGAATAGAACACCAACGCGAATACTTTAAATAACAAATGTTAAGAATCAAAGGACTTCATGACTTTAGAAATTTCGGTTCACTAAGCAATCTCTATGTTTTTTCTTTGCGCATTTGCAGAGGTTAGTCTTAACATTTTCAAGACTGACTGTAGGCTCCGACATGAATGTCCCTTCATAGGTTTCGGCGTATCAACTATTTTTGTCTCTACTCTGTTTCCGCTCATCGAGCCGTCATAGACTTCTGGAGACCTTTACCATATTAACTATTTTACGAATGGATATGGAGTAAGTGAAT
The DNA here is from genome assembly GCA_002080025.1 of Modiolus philippinarum. Taxonomy (NCBI): domain Eukaryota; kingdom Metazoa; phylum Mollusca; class Bivalvia; order Mytilida; family Modiolidae; genus Modiolus; species Modiolus philippinarum. The sequence continues at coordinate 61,830 of MJUU01011105.1, forward strand.
ATGAGATCATAAAACATGTTAACTCCAACTGCAATAATTTTAATTAGCTGTTTCATGTGTATGGCCATTTCGGAAATTAATTCCTCATTAGCAGCACTAGAACCCAAACAAAGGAAACCCATTATTTAAAAAAATGTTTAAAATGCATAATTCAAAAAAAATTTTAAAATGCAGAAAACCAAACGAAATCCGAATAATCAGTAATATCAAATATAGCTAAGGACAAAAATACGATTGAGGGAGTTAATCATTCGGTTTTAGAATTTGCATGAATTTAGATAATAACAAAGTGTACACATGAGATATTATCTCATGAACAAGTACACCATATCTAAGAAAAATAAAGAGCATACATCTCTACCACGTCTACATCAGTCGAATGAGTGGTTAGCATGTGTTTCATGTACATGTTCATATCTCCGTATTTCAATAGAACCTGCTGTGTTGAAATCTCTCCATGTTGTAGATTTTTTCTTTGTGGAATTTCTGAGGATTATATGATTAACCTCATGGCCTTGTTTATGATCAGGCTGGAGTTGACATCCACAAAAGATAAGCGTTCAGCCTTCACGATAAAGGCTGTGTTGTGTGTTTGATCATTCTCCTATCCGTTTTAAATGCAACAATGATGAATCGAGGTTTGTTGTACCAACTTCTGACAGCCAATTGACAGTTTGGCCAATTATAGAATAAGAATAGCTTAGAATAGCTGGGGAATCATATTGCATCAAGCGAAACCCACATTCGAACAAGGACTTGACTCTGAATGTTTTGTAAAGTTTTGCATTTATCTGAGAGGGTTATATCGGAAGCAAAACAGGACGCTGCTAATTCAACTCTGTTTATGTCTTTGATTTGGCCCTCAATACTATGCTGGAATTAAAATTACTCGTTATTTATATCACCGACGATCTTGCAATCACCAATAAACCAAAGAATGCTAATGTAAAACGACCCCTAGTTATCAATTTTGGTGTTATTATATCATGTCACATTGTGATTCCGCAGTCGTCTGCTTTTGCACCGGCCCTGGAAACCTAAATTATAACTGATGGCCTTTTGCAAATTAGATGAAAAAAGGAGGGAAAGTTCGCAATGATTCAAATGTGATATAAATTTACAGAAAATTAGTAATGAAAGTGAAGAACTTGTTGTATGGGCAAAATAAAAGAAAAAACACAAAACTCAACAAAATGACGGCTGTTGCTACATGTATGGAAACGGGAAATTAAGAACCTTTTAACCGAATTGGTTAAAAGTGTACACAGGTTGCTCTGATACTATTATGCTGCTGTTTTGTTGAATAGTATGACGGGAAATTGTTTCCAGTGATGTGACTTTCAAAAATGGCAAGATTGAAAAGCATTTGAAGAACTGGTTTCTGGTTTTTGAATACTTATATCGAATCATGGTACAGTCCTTGTATCCACAGCCGTTACTGTATGACGATTGTTTTGTGACCGGTTACGGATTGTTGACTGATTTGTCACTGATCGATGGTGGATGTGTACGTACTTTACTGATTAATAGACCTTTGTGTACACGGAAAAGTTTACATATAAACGTATACGTATATATTAAGACTAGTTTAGGGATTTTGATCCCGTGAAGTCCTTGTCTTCTTTTAACATTTTAGTTTTTTGATATTTGGGTTATTGGATATGGTTTGTTTCCATTGATTTATTCACTTTTCTACCTTTTCGGGGCCATTTAGGGCTAACTATATGGTGTGAGGTTCCTCACTGTGTTGAAGACCATATGGTGACCCCTAGATGTTTTGTTTTGGGTCGTTTTTACCTGGATATGGGATGTTGTCTCCTTGACATTTACCCCCATTTCCTTTCTTTCTCATATACAGTATAACTTTTTCTAAGGGAATAATTGACTACATTTTAAATACTAGAACTTACAATAAATCAAATTCACGGTGTAAGTACTTTGTCCACTGAGTGGTGTGGGTAGAAGAGCTGGGTGAATGATTCTCATGAGTTGGGAATTAAGAAACACAAATTAGAAAAGAAAGCAAACATACAAGATCAAAACAAGTTGAGTTTTTGAGGGGATTAACACATAAATAGCCTAGAAGAGATGGTTATTTCATTTATGTAACTCTTGACTTTCATATAGTCAAATGCCTTCTGATTTGCTAATTTTCCTCTAAGTAGCAATCTTTTAAATTGTGTTCTGCGACAGGAGCTTTTGCCCGATACACACATTTAAGACGGTTAAATTTTTGAGTTTGTCCCCTAGCTTTTTCTTTTCTGTCTCCTAAAATAGGTACATGTATACATAACTTGGCAGTCTAAATAACCACATGTCGCCACATGAAGCACACTATTCTTAATCAAATATAACCAATCTTTGCTTATTTTTCTGAATGTCATGACTGTGAAGTATTTGATTAAAAGCTTAAGAGACTGGGCCTTGAATCTAAAATGGTAGGCATCTTGAATAATTTTCAATAAAACCAATCAAATTGATAGACCAATCTTTTAACAAATGCTTGAAATAAAAAAATTCAAGTGGTCTTTTGAAATTGAAGGCTGTTGTTACTAAAGTATATATTGATCTTTCAAAACATAAACTCGTGACAAGTACACAAGCTGGCTATACTGGATATACGTCTCATGCTTTACATATGCTAACGATGGCTGAAGACTGAACCTACAAAATACCGTTCGAAAAGACCGCGCATTGATTACTTCAAACATCCGTATGCTTTTTTACTATATGAGAACAGCAGAGAAAAAAGGGCGTTGGGTGACAAAAACCGATTTAACCCTACCACTGAATTTTTTAGGTGCTGTATTCTAAATGCAGCTTTCCAGAATTCCTATTCAGTTTGTCCTCTGCCTTCCTTTTTTTTTCTTCTTTTTTTTGGGGGGGGGGGGGGGGGGGTACGGGAGATTGTGTCATGTAGTTAATTTGTAATGACTGATTATTGAATCAAGGAGAATTGGAGTAGTGATAACGTATGAGTTTTAGAGTTGATGTGTATTCTTTTTAAGAAAGGGAAATATGCAGTGGCAATTTTTTTCATTTTCTTCACAAAGCTCGTACCACTAGAATAAAAAAAAATTGATTAGAAAAAATACCTAAACGATGCTGATGTCTTTGCTCCTAAAAATTCATTCAAACCTTTTTCAATTTATGTCCATTTATTAATATTTCAATGAAACCTCAACGCGTACTTCTAAATTAATCAAGCAGTCCGAAAAGTAAATGAATTGTTGTTGTGTCTGAGTGGACGATTAACGTTCTGAAACACCATATACGTTATCTTTGATAAACACACCTGTGTCTTGCATGCAAACGTATATCTTTCAATACTTTAGATTTACAAACACGTGACATGTAATACGAGTTTTTCCTCTCTCTCTATTGAATTGTTTCGGTAACGATTAAAAAAAACAAAAATAAAATAAATACACAAAAATTGTAAGACAAATAACAAATACCATAATTTCAAATTATGGATCAGAAAATAAACGTCTTTTCAATTCAAATAAATGTTCTTGTATTAACTTTATGTTGGCTGCGAAGCAGACGAAAAAAAATGTTTTATTACCATGAACACCCCCTCCCCCGATAATATTAAAGTAATGTATTTTTTTTTTGTAACTGTCATCTTAAATCAGCTCATGATATTTAGAATATATGTGACCCTTCATTGGCACCAGATCGAGAACAAGTGCTTCCATCGTCATGTGCGCGATAGCAACACAATTTTAAAAGTAACAAGTACTAATGCCATTAGTGAAAGCTGCTGTTTTCTTTCGTTTTTTTTATTATATTTTTTAATAGATTAAATAGATTTCTTCCTTATATAGCTGAAATATTGCTAACTATAGAAGTAAAAATCTAACTTATTAAATAATCATAACCTTAGAATGTTATTATGATTTTCTAACGGTTTACTAGTATTTTGTTGCAATATCACTGTCTTTTTTACACTTTAAAAAAAACTAGTAAACATTATATTGAAATGCATTTTAAAGAGATGTTTTTGCGTTGGTGCTTACAATGCCTCTGCCCTATGACATTCCTTCAAGCCTATTCAAATTAATGAGGAGATTTTCTCCCACTTCTATCTTTGCTTTCTCCAATCTTTTTTTCTCAGCCTCTCGTTCTTGTCCCCCATTCTTCCCCTTTCCCTCATTGCTCTTTTTTACCGCCCTTCCCCCCTTTCCGTGATAACGTTTGCTTTCTAAAAGAAACTTTCACTAAAAATCACATTTATTATTGCATTTGTAAAATGACAAACTGATTCCGGTTTTTTTGGGGCATAATTTACATTACTCTCCATATGCGCCTTTGCGATACGTCAATACGTATACGCCTTTGTATACGTCTTAGATGTAACGGAAAGATCAATTACATGTATGAGCAAACCAGCACAAACCAAAATTGATCTTCATTACCCCAATCATACCTCAAAACCAAACGCGAAGGGCTTAAGCTCTGCGTCATGAAGATTGATTTACGAATTTCAATTGAAAACTCGGTGCACCTGATTTTACCCATGGCTTTTTATTGGGTTCGTGTTATTCATCTTTGTGTGTGTGTGTGTGTGTGTGTGTGTGTGCGTGTCTTCATTTTTTATTTTTTTGCCGTACCCACATTGTGTCTCTGTTTCTCTGTTGTTTCCGATGTTGCCATTGCCCTTGGATTAAATTCGTTTTTGATTGAAAGTTCGGTTCGCGCTATTTCGCTAATCTTTTGTTCAATATGTAAGCCCAAGTTTCACAGCCGACAAAGAGATGATACAAGAAAATTTATTTGATTTATAGAACAGGTTTGTTTTCTGACCTCATAATTAATTTGTTTCTGGTTTCTTGTTTGTTTTTTTAAATGCATTTATTTTACTTGCCAGTAAAAACGCAACAGACGGAAAACAACTTTTTCATGTCACGTGTTTGCAAAGCATAAGTATTGAAAGATATACGTTTGCACGCATGGCACAAGTGTATTATTCAAAGATCACGCATACGAAAGATGTTTCAGACATTAATCGTTCACATATTCATTTACCTTTCGGTCTGCTCGATTTATTTCGGTATATTCGTTGAGATTTCTTCGACATGATTTTACGAAAAATATGAGAAGGCGGACAGGGTTTAGCGAGGCCTGGAGAATGGGGATAGGGGCGGAAGAAAGGAGTAAGGGGTGGGCGAAACGGGACATTAGGAAGGAAAAGGACAAGAAAGAGATACCTAGAGGAAGGTGTGGGGGAAAGGAGAAATGGACGGGAGAAAGGGTGGGAGAAAGGAGAGATGGACGGGAGAAAGGGTGGGAGGATGGAGGAAAGAGGCAGTAGTAAGGAACCCCCTGTCCATCCTGTCATTTATTGAAATAGGCTTGGAGGAAGTTTGAAGAGCAGAAACATTGTTCGCACAAGTGAGAGAAGACCTCTTCAAAAAATGCATTACAATATGTGTTTACTACGTTTTAAAATTGTAAAGAAAACAGTAGTATTGCAACAAAATAAACCATTAGAAAATAAGATTAACATTCTTAGGTTATGATTATCATTTTAATCAGTTAGATTTTTACGTCTAGGTAGTAATATTTCAGCTATATTAGGACGAGATCAATTTTAGTCTAATTTAAAAAAAAGAAATAATAACAAGTAATTACTGTGTTCGCAGAGCGAAACACAAAAGTTTCCCAAACGAACTCCCATATCTAGCAACCCTGCTGTGAAATTTCATCCAATTCTGATCACTTTGTATTTTCCCGCCTTTTTCCATTTCCATGGCAACGGCCGCCATTTTGAAAATTTTAAAGCCAAAAACCAATTCTATGCATGGTAGGCAACTTTCCTGTCAACTTTCATTGAATTCGGAGCACTTTCAATTTTCCCGCCTTTTGTCATTTCCATGGCAACGGCCACCATTTTGAAAATTCTATGACCAAAAATCAATTCTATGGGTGCTAGGCAACCTTCCTGTCATATTTCATCTAATTCTGAGCACTTTGAATTTTCCCGCCTTTTTTTCGGTTTCCATGGCAACGGCCGCCATTTTGAAAATTCTATGACCAAAAATCAATTTTATGCATGCTAGGAACGTTCCTGTCAATTTTCATCCAATTCTGAGCACTTTGAATTTTCCCGCTTTTTTTCCGTTTTCATGGCAACGGCCGCCATTTTGGAAATTCCGAGCCCGGATGGCACATCTTTTCATTGTCCTCTACCAACATATGAAGTTTCATGAGGTTCCGGTCAAAAGTCTTCGAGATATGTTCCGCACAAAATTTTACGCCGGAAGAACAAGAAGAATAATAATAAGAATAACAAGTGATAATTGTGTTTGGATGCAAACACAGAAGTCGCCCAAACACCCCAATATTAGAAGTCCTGCAAATTTCGACATCATCTTTAGTTTCCTGCAACTTCGAGAACTTTTATTTCCCGCCTTTTATCCTTTTCCATGGCAACGGCCGCCATTTTAAAATTTTTTTATCCTCAAAACATGTTCTCCATCCTTTACACAATCTTTCTGTAAAATTTAAGCCAATTCAGAGCACTTTTAATTTTCCCGCCCTTTCTCTGTTTCTATGGCAACGGCCGCCATTCTGAAAATTTGGCCCTCAAAACATGTTCGCCATTTCTTACACATCCTTCCTGTAAAATTTTATTAAATTTAGAGCACTTTTAATTTTCCCGACTTTTTTCCATTTCCATGGCAACGGCCGCCATTTTGAAAAATTTGAGCCTCAAAACATGTTTGCCACTTCTAACACACCCTTCCTGTAAAATTTCATCCATTTGGGAGTACTTTAAATTTTCCCGCCTTTTTTGTTTCCATGGCAACGGTGGCAAAATTTCCCGCCTTTTCCCCATTTCCATGGCAACGGCCACACTTTTGATAAAAATTGACAATCAAAACATGTTCGCCACGTCTTACATAATCTTCCTGTAAAATTTCATTCAATTCTGAGCACTTTCAATTTTCCCGCCTTTTTCCCGTTTCCATGGCAACGGCCGCCATTTTGAAAATTCCAACACTTGAGTGCACCTCTCGGGGTGGGGGTCTACCTTCCTTTGAAGTTTGGTGATGATTGGGCGAACGGTCTCCAAGAATTTGGTTGGACAAGATTACGGCAAGAAGAAGAGGAATAATAATAATAATAAAAATTTATAATTGTATCAGGATGCTGATACAAAAGTCTCCCAAACGAACTCCCAAATCAGAAACCCGGGCTACAAATCACTTCCACACGTCGGAGGCAACCAGTTTGTAGAGTTTCATTCAATTCTGAGCACTTTCAATTATCCCGCCTTTTTTGTTTCCACGGCAACGGATGCCATTTTGAAGTCTTGGACACCGGAAACATCTTCCCCATGTCCTAAGCAATCTTCCTGTAAATTTTCATCCAATTCTGAGCACTTTGATTTTCCCGCCTTTTATGCCGTTTCCAGGGCAACCGGTGCCATATTGAAGTCTTGGACACCGGAAACCTTTTCCCCATGTCCTAAGCAACCTTCCTGCAAATGTTCATCCAATTCTGAGCACTTTGATTTTACCGCCTTTTTTGCCATTTCCATAGCAACCGGTACCATATGGAAGTCTTGGACACCGGAAACCTTTTCCCCATGTCCTAAGCAACCTTCCTGTAAATTTTCATCCAATTCTGAGCACTTTTGATTTTCCCGCCTTTTTTGCCATTTCCATGGCAACCTGCGCCATTTTCAAAATTCCAACACCCCATTGCACCTTTTGGGATTATAGTCTATCATCCTGTGAAGTTTGATGAAGATCCGACTATTAGTCTCTGAGAAAATGCCCGGACAAAAATTTTGCGGAAAGAGAAGAAGAAGAACAAGAATAATAAGAATTGAGTAAAAACAATAAGTCTCCCCAAACTTCGTTTGGGAGACTTAATAACAAGTGATAATGTGTTTGCAAGCAAACACAAAAGTCGCCCAACCAGACTTAATTCACTAATGTTCTTTGAAAGAACAGTGCGTCCTCGATTTAAGAATTTTAAAGGACTTAAAACTCATCATGATTCTGTTTATCAGTGATATCAGTATTTTTTATTAACTTGTACGCACTTTGTGGTTGCATCAGAAAAATCATTTCAATTCATATATATTGAAGTAATACACGTCCTCTATTGTGTGTAATTATATCAAAATTTTAAATTACATTGAAATACATATCAGTTTCATTGAATTTTGACCACCCATTTTTGAGAAAACTATTACGTCAATTGTTCAAAAACAATTTTTAGGTCTTTCGCTCAAGTTGCGTCATAATATTCTCATCATTGATCAACAGTTTAGTCTTGATATGTACATTTATTGATACTTTTATGTGAAATAAAGTTTTTGGCCATGACCTTGAAATTTGACCTTGACCTCCTTTTGAAGGTCACATCTTCCTGAACATTTTTTGTATTGAATGTCTCTTTATATCTTCAATGGTATTTGAGCTATAAGCAACAAACCCGAAATCAGACGTCAAAAATCGGTTTTCGGTCAATACCCCCAAAACGGTTGGTCCAATAATTTTGGACCCAATGTAACAAATGTAGATCTTAACAAGATACACATTTTTGCCATTACATGTTATCAGCTATCCATTATAGTTTATGAGTTAATCCAATGACAAGATCAAGGGTCAAAGTTCAAAGTGATCAATGACCTTTGACCTTGGCATTTTTAAATGTAACACATATCACCTAAGATGAATGGAAAAGGTTTCAGGTTTCTATCTCTTACCGTTTTCGAGAAAAACCTACTTAAAAGATATGATGAAATTTTAAAGGGGCATAACACCTGAACGGTTGACCATAGATTTTCGGTCTAAATGTAACAAATGTCCGTCATGACCTAACTAACATTTTTGTCATATATTGTATAAGCTATCTGTTACAGTTTCCGAGTTAATCCAATAATAAGATTTGGGGTCAAAGTTCAAAGTGACCAATGATATTGGTCATTTGGAAAATTTCAACACCCAAGTGCACATCTTTGGGTGGTGATCTATCTACCTGTGAAGTTTGATTATGATTGGGCAGGTGATCTCTGAGAATTTGGTTGGACAAGATGATTTTTGAGGCGGAAAAATAATAATAATAAGAAACGGTGCAAACACAAGAACATGAAGAAGTCGTCAAACTTTGTTTGGGCGACTTAATAAGAATTGAGCAAAAACAATAAGTCTCCACAAACTTCGTTTGGGAGACTAAATAATAATAGAAATAAAATAATAATGATAAAAAAATAGCAGGTTACGTGTAGAATTTTTTATTAATGGCATTAGTATTTGTTACTTTATTATTATTATTATTATTTTTTTATTTATTTATTTTTTTTTTGGCTATCACGTACAAGACTATGGAAGCATGCGTTCTGATGCCAGTAAAGGGTAACCTATGTTCTAAACATTATCCGCTGATTTAAGACAGTAACAACAAACGACACATCACATTTACATACTAGGCCTTTTCAAAAAATCATTTGGCCCGCCTTTTAGTTTCGGTATTTAAATACGAATAAATAGTTCCGGTTATCAACTCAACACGGCAAGTGTTGTTCATCCTGAACATAGTTCATAAAACTGTTCATATTTAGATTACAATGTAGTCGTTGACTGTGTGTTACTTTGACACTGCAATAATTTTGTTATATTTAAAATGTATTAAGGGTTTAATAATATATTTAATTTAGCTATAGTTGATATTACTGATTATTCGGATTTCGTTTGGTTTTATGCATTTCAGCAATTTTTGAATTTTGGATTTCCTTAGTTTGGGTTCTAGTGCTGCTTATGGGGAATTAATTTCCGAAATGGCTTTACAGCTCATTAAAATTATTGTAGTTGGAGTTAACATATGTGTTATGGTCTCATGTTTATTTACTCCATATCCTTTCGTAAAATATTTAAGTTGTGTATTGTTAGCCAACTGTACGAGTGATAACCAGAAGCGAAGAGTGTTTGTACCCCCATTTGATGGGAGAGTTCAAATCCAGGAAAAGATAAAAACATTTTTTGAAAACGGCTATAATCGGGATGTTCAGTGTAATAAAACTTTTTTTTTTCATCTGCTTCGCAGCCAACTTTGAGTTAATACAAGAAAATTAATTTGAACTGAAAAGACATGTTTATTTCCTGACCCCTTAATTTGAAGTTATGGTCTTCCTCATTTGTCTCACCATTTCATGTGTATTTATTTTATTTTATTTTGGTTGTTGTTTAATCATTTCTGAAACAATTTAATATATAGAGAGAAAAAAAACTCGAATTACATGTCACGTGTTTGTAAAGCTGAAGTATTAAAAGATATACGTTTGCATGCTTGGCACAAGTTTGATTATCAAAGATCACGTATATAGTGTGTCAGAACGTTTATCGTAAACTCAAACGCAACATCTATTTAATTTTCGTTCTGCTCGATTAATTTACAAATACTCGTTGAGGCATAATTGAAATATTAGCAAATGGACATAAATTAGAAAGAGCCTGAATGAATTTTTAAAGAGCAAGAGCGTTGTTTGTATCAGCATCAATAAGATATTTTTTCTAATCAAATATATTTTTTTTTATCCTAGGGACATAAGCTTTTAAAAAATTGCCTCTGCATATATCCCATGTTACGGAAGCGCATTGATGCCACATGAAGAAAATATATCTCATATTTATGAGATATTATCTCATAATCGCGAGATAAACATTATACTATTTCATAATTATGAGATATTATTTCATAATTATGAGATATTATCTTATAATTATGAGATATTATCTCATAATTATGAGATAATTATCTCAAAATTATGAAATGAGTATCTCATAAATATGACTTAATAACACATTATCTTAAAATGCTATCTAGTGTTATAAAATAATATCTCATATTTATAAGATATTATCCCCATTTTTATGAGATAGTTTTTTTTTCATGGCATCAATACGCTTCCGTACATTGTTAAAAAAAGAATATGCTATAATTCCACACTAATACGTTATCACTGCGCCAATTTCCCTTGACATCTCAATTTAATTGCAGGCCACAATCTCCTGGAGAACTTTAAGAAAAAAGAAAAAAAACATAATTAAAGGTAAAAGACAAACTTAATAGGAATTCCGGAAAGTCGCATTTAGTATGCAGTACCTAAGAAAAGTCAGTGGCATGGTTAAATAGGTTTTTGTCACTCAATCCTCATTTTTTTTCCCAACTGTTTTCCTTTAGAAAAAAACATACGAATTTTTGAACTAATTAATGCGCGGTCTGTTAGAACGGCATTTTGTAGGTTTAGCCTTCATCCATCCTTAGCATATGTAAGGCATGAAACGTATATCCTGCTTGCGTACTTGTTACGAGTTTATCCTTTGATAGATCAATACAATCTATAGTAACAACAGCCTTTAATTTCAAAAGGCCGCTTAATTTTGTTTTATTTCTTGCATTCGTTAAAAGATAGGTCAATCAATTTGAATGAGATTATTGATAATATTCACAAGCTTTCAATTGTTCAAGATGCCTACCATGTTAGATTGGATGCTCAGTCTCTAAAGTTGAAAATCAAACACTTCCCGGTTATGGCAGTCATAAAAATAAGCAAAGATTGGTTATATTTGATAAAGAATAGTGTGCTTCATGAGGCGACATGTCTTTATTTAGACTGCCAAGGTATGTATGCATGTACCATTTTTGTAGGAGAGAAAGGAAAAAGCTAGGGGATCAACTCGGAAATTTACAGTGTCAAGTGTGTTTCGGCCAAAGGCTCTTGTCGCATGAAAAAAAATTCAAAAAATTGCTACTGAAATGAAAGCTAGTAATTCAGAAGGCACCTCAGTTGGTGAAAGTCACGAGTTGCAAATGAAAAGACTTTCACTCGCTTTTATAAGGATGAAACAAACAAAATAACCCTTTCTGCTATCCCATTTGTGTGTTTATACCCTAAAAAACTCAACTTCTTTTGATCTTTCATGCCTGCTTTTTTATCGTTTGTGTTTCTTAATTCAAACTCATGAGAATCATTCACCTAGCTCTTCTACCTACACCACTCAGTGGACAAAGAACTAAAACCGTAGTTTGGATATCTTGTACTACATCTTAGTATTTGAAATGTAGTCAATTACCTCGTTATAAAACTTATACTGTTTATAAAATATTTATGGGATCAAAATACCTAAAATTGGCTAAATATATATACGTATACGTTTATACGTAAACTTTTCCGTATACAGGTCTAATAAGGTTGTATACCTATTTTTCTGATTTCATCCTTCAATTACGCGTTGTATCCAACAGTCAATCAAGTAGGGCGGATATGCATATCATGAGAATTTTAAGACCAGATGAATCTTATTGTGTTACGCACGAACATATATACTATCTAAATATGACTCAAGTTTGAATGACAAGAATTTTTAAAATCTGTCAAAATTTGTTTATTAATTTTGAATCCTGTATTTTTTGTTTATTTTTCATACAATTATTCGTCAAAAAGAAATGCACATAAACTGTCTAAAGTATAGATAATTTCCTGTTATCCCTTTTATATCATTGATTATCTAGAATAACAAGATATTCAGAATGTGGGATGAGGAATATATTTCCGAAATGGCCATACAGCTTATTAGAAATATTGCAGTTGGAGTTAACAGATGTGTTATGGTCTCATGTTCATTTACTCCATATCCTTTCGTAAATTATTTAATATTTTTCTTAGATATGGTGTACTTATACATGAGATAATATCTAATATCTCATGTGTACACTCTGATCAATTACTGTTATGTAAATTCTAAAACCGAAGGATTAAATCCCTCCATTGTAGTTTTGTCCTTAGGTATAGTTGATATTACTGATTATTCGGATTTCGTTTTGTTTTATGCATTATAAATATTTCTTTTTTTTAAATTATGGATTTCCTTTGTTTGGGTTCTAGTGCTGCTGTGACGAAAATGCCTGTTGATACCTTTGTCCGTATTAGAAATAACGTAATTAATATTTACTGATTGATTCCTACCTTCATTTTGTTTATTTTCTACTCCAGAGATAACTTCCACTTTTCTGTCCGAGGGTATTTACATTGTGGGGACAGAAACATGTATTTCTATATACAGAGATTTATAATTGTTAAACAGTATATTCCTCCTTGCATTGGATAACCGGAGATTTATCTAACTTCCCTTATACATTAACAATAAGTGCTTAGGTTGCATCATAGAGTTAAAAGACCTTACCACCCCTTCACAAATAAGACATAGACTCGTCTAACCCAGCCAGACAGTATATAAGGAGACCGAATCCAGGTCTCGGTGCCAGTGTGTTGACCATTGAAAGTGTTCAAGGTTCTTCGGTGATATAAAGTGAGTGTTTTATTATTCCTTGGATTTAATAGTGATTTCTATGTGCAAATTGGATTATTTATTATAATTCTAGGATTCGGAATTCAAAGTGATATTCCTTGGATAATAATTCAAAGTGATATATTTAAAGTGTTTGGATAGTTACCTTCTGATTGTACATATTGTGATTATAGTGCATTTTGACAAAGTAATTAGTTCCACATTTGGTTAATTCTATATAGGCAAATTGAAACCGGATTATATTATTCTGTTTGGAAGTGATAGTTTCATTGTGCCATTTGACTGAGCAATTTGCCATGTTGTTTATTATGCTATTTGACAGTGCAATTTGCTATGTGGTTATTGTGCTATTTGACAGTGCAATTTGCTAGTTTAATAAATCATCGTGCCATTTGATAGTGCAATTTGATAAGTTGTAAATATTTAATTGTGTCATAAAGTGTTTATCAATTAGTTATTTAATTGATTTGATATTCAAATTGCATAAGTCCGGTAGTGCAATTTGCCAGTAGTTCAAAGTGCAAGTTGCTATTTCACTGTGTCTCTTAATTGTCAAAGTGCTCATTGTTTGATTTCATTTGACTGGCATGTTGTATGTTGTCCTTTTGACAATTTGATGATCAATTTAGTAACAGGAATACAAAGTGAATTTGGTACGAATCCATTGACCGCTCGATACACGTTACAAAATTGGTGGGAGCCGGCGGGATTCCTTTTGCTAAAGCATTTTGTTTGAATGACATTTCTTTTTATTGTGTATATATAATGATGTATAGTATCTTGACAAATTTACTTTGATTGTGTTTTTCAGTTAGAAGACACAGTGACTGAATTACTTGTACTCCTGATTGCATATATATAGTTTATTGCAGTGTAACTTCAGGTGAGTTTTATACAATATTTGTGAGAAATGGCTCAAATAGATGATAAAATAGGCAATTTGAGATCAGCCATTGCACAATTAGAAGATGACTTAAGGAAAAGCTTTGTTCATTCAACCTCCAAACCAAACTGGCATTCAAGTGATAAAGGTAGGGAAAATGCTTCAAACAAAAGCGATTCTGGCGTTGAAACTGCAATTAAAACATTTGATTCCAAAAATGATGAAACAGGAAATACTATTGATTTTGGTGCAAGGCCCAAGGTAAAATTCAATCAAATGCATAGCAATTTGATGCTAATGCTGAAACACTTCCTTTGGGTTATATGTTAAGTGATAGGACTGAAAATGTTTCTGCTAAATCTCGGAAAGATAAGCAGACAGGGGTAAAATCATTCCACAATAGCTCGAGCAAAGGCAAATTGCACACACATTCTGAAAGTAAGGTTAAAGCAAACACTATGACAGAGGATAAAAGTCAATCAAAAAACTCAAATCAAAATGTTAAAATTAAACCTGCTACATACGATGGATTAAATTCCTGGATTGATTACAAATCACACTTTGAAATGGTTGCTAAGGTAAATGACTGGTCAGAGGATCAGAAAGGATTGTATTTACCGGTTTCTTTGCGTAGACAAGCTCAAGCTATTCTGGGTGATTTGCCTTCTGAATCTCGTAGTGTCATATTGTAGTTTAGTTAATGCATTGGAGGTGCGATTTGCTCCTTCAAGTCAAACAGAGTTATATAGGGTACAGTTTAGGGAACGCAGAATAAAGGCAAATGAAACTCTTCCCGAGTTTGGACAAATAATTAGAAGATTGTCCAACTTGTCTTACCCTACTGCCCCTCGAGATGTAAGGGAGACACTGGCTAAGGAACAGTTCATAGATGCATTGCATGAGTCAGATATGAGACTAAAAATTAAACAATCTAGACCGAAGAACTTAGACGAAGCAATTAAGCTAGCAGTTGAGCTAGAGGCGTTTAACAAAGCCGAGAAATCTAATAAAACTGCTCATGGCTACTTGAGATCAGCCGATTTAAGTGATAGTGGTGCAAGGGAAAGTGTAGACAACCTTGTTTTAGAAAGTAGTCATGCGATTGCCATAGCCAAAATAGAACAAAACGTACAATCATTGCAGAAAATGATGCAAGATCTCATAGGTAAAGTTACTGAGCTAAAATCAAAACGTAGAGCAAAAACAAATGAAACAAATGCAAGTCAAACAGAAAGGAAATGCTTCAATTGTGGTAAACCGGGTCATATGCAAAGAAATTGTAGATCCCCAAAAAGGCAAAATAACAACTTTGGGAGAGGAAGAGGTAATGGAAATAGATATAACCAATATCATTCAAGGAGTTCAACCCGTGGTATTCAACATAAACACAATCAGAGAAAATCGAATGTCTCTATAGTTGATGAGGCAGGAATGTATATAGATGTGTGCATTGACAAAAAGGATGTGAAATTTCTTGTGGATACAGGTGCAACTTTGTCGATTATTTCAAATAGGCTTTTTGAACAATTATCAAGTAAACCTGTGCTTAAAGAGTGCAAACAATCCATTACATCTGCAAATGGGGGATATTTATCAGTGAAAGGAAAGTGTACATTTACTTTTGAAATAAGTGATAGAGTCTTCAGTTAGAAGCTATTGTTGCAAATGTGAGTGCTGACGGCATATTAGGGCTTGATTTTCTAAGAGATTATAAATGTGTAATTGATGTTGTATCAAGGAAGTTAGATATAGGCGGTGATGAATACGATGTGCATTTTGAAGGTACGTTTGGATGTTTTAGGATAGTGGCTAGTGAAACAGTTAGCATTCCACCAATGAGTGAAATGGTTATTCCTGGGACTGTTTGTATTCCAAAGTATCAAAGTATGAAATTCTCTGAAGGTTTGATTGAACCGATTGCTCAAAAATTAGAATCAGATGGACCGCTTACCGCTAGGACATTGGTAAATACAAGTGATAGTGTACCAGTCAGGCTAATGAATGTTAAGCCCGAAGTGTGTGTAATTCATAAGGGGACTGGAATAGGTCAAGTGTATGAAGTGCAAAACGTTTCAAAACCAGAAATAGCATCCGATTTTTCTGGCACAAAGCATTCTTTAAGACCCGATTTACAAAGTCTTTTGGACCGTTCAAGTGCAAATCTTAACAAAGACGAAAACAGCAACTAAAACAATTAATTTTGAAATGCAAGGATTCGTTTGCGGAAACTGATAAAGATCTCGGACGAACGAATATTGTTAAACATAAGATAAATACTGGAAATGCACCTGCATTTGAAGAACCACCTAGACGAACGCCTATACATCTAAGGGAAGAAATCGACAAAAATATTGATGAAATGTTAGAAAAGGATGTCATTGAACCCTCCAATAGTCCCTGGGCATCAGGTGTTGTATTAGCGAAAAAGAAGGACGGATCCTTCAGATTTTGTGTAGATTACCGACGCTTGAACAAAGTAACTGTGAAGGACGCTAGTCCACTTCCTCGGATAGACGATTCATTAGAGCACCTTTCCGGTAATGCTTGGTACTCAACATTAGATCTGTGCTGTGGTTATTGGCAGGTGGAATTAGATCCTGCTGATCGTTTAAAAACAGCCTTTGCTACAAGAAGGGGTTTGTTTTAGTTTAAAACAATGTCATTTGGATTGTGTTGTGCCCCTATTACTTTTGAACGTCTAATGGAGACAGTTTTATCAGGACTTCAGTGGGACATATGCCTGATATATCTTGACGATATCATCGTTATGGGTAAGACCTTTGATGACATGATTCAAAATCTTGAAAAAGTTTTCATTCGTCTCGAAGCTGCTGGATTGAAATTGAAGGCCAAAAAGTGTTGTCTTTGTGCGAATCAAGTTTTGTACTTGGGACACGTAATATCGGAGGAAGGGATTGCAACTGATCCATCTAAGGTTGATGCTATCAAAAACTGGCCAACCCCTACAAATGTGACCGAACTATTGGCCTGGTTTACATTTGGACGTCCGAAGGTATATTGCAGGGTGCGACTTTTGCAACAAGAGGAATTATCCAATCCCGAATAGGAGAGCTCCTATGGGTATAGTACAAAGTAGCCTCCCGATGGAACGTATTGCGACCGATATACTCGGTGAATTACCCGAAACAGGAGACTGAAACAGATACATTCTTGTAGTATCGGATTATTTCTCTAAATGGACAGAAAGCTTTGCTATGCCAAACATGGAGGCTGAAACAGTTGCAAAACTTATTGTTGAACAAGTCATTTCACGGTTTGGTGTTCCGTCTTACATTCATTCGGATCAAGGTCGCCAATTCGAAGGCAAGCTTTTTCATGAAATGTGTAACATCCTTAACATAAAGAAAACCAGAACAACCCCCTATCATCCGCAATCAGACGGAACGGTAGAGCGGTTCAACAAGACACTTGTTACAATGCTAAGTACATACGTAGATGAACACCATCAAGACTGGGACAAATATCTACCATACGTGATGATGGCTTATAGGAGCGCGGAGCACGAAACGACAGGTTATACCCCTAACTATTTAATGTTAGGAAGGGAAGTGTCAACACCAATAGATATCATGTACAATATTCCAACAAGTGTTAAAACACTCCCCGTTAATCAATGGGTATTGGAGTTAAAGGAAAGAATGGAAGAAGCACACGAAAAAGTACGACAAAACACCGACAGTACTATGCTTCGACAAAAGAGATACCACGATTAAAAGTTATCTTGGGAAAACTTTCAAAAGGGCGATGAAGCATACGTATATTTCCCAGTGAAGAAAACAGGGCAGTCAGCTAAGCTTTCCTCATGCTGGAAAGGACCGTTTAAAGTTGTAGAAAAGTGTACTGATCTCACATACAAGGTTCTTTGCGGAAGTAGAGGTAAACCACAGATAATTCATGTAGAACGCACGAGGAAAAAGAATTCTCAGGTACTAGGAGGTGAATTGCCTCTGCAATTAGATAATGAAAATGAAATAATTCGGAAAGTGAAGAACAAGTAGAACAAGTTGAAGTTGTTGGATGTGATTCTAAAAAGATTCTAAGCTCGAATGAGAATGGAGACTCTATTGGTGATGATAGATCTTATCCTGAAGTAGAAGAAAATTTAAGTAAGATTGCTAGTGGGCGAAGGAAAAGACGTCCACCTGCTTGGATGCAAGATTACTACGTTTAGGGGGTTTCTTGCCTAAATTGTTGTAAAAAGTCGTGTAAATATTGTGAAATAGTAAATATTGTATTTTTTATCTTTGCAGAATAAGATGCCAAAAACTAAAACAACGCCCAGAAAGGTAGTTCCAAAGATGCCTGCATTGACTGAGCCAGAGAAAGATAAATTTATGTGTCCGTTTTGTCCGACGTCTTTTGGAACGAAAGATCAGAGAAACAAACACATATTGGAATGCACAGATTCCCTCCTATTCTGTAACTTGTGCTCATACCATACGACAAAGAGAAACTACCTTAACAAGCACATAAAGAATATTCACTGCAGTACTGGTGAGAATGAGAAGTTTTCGTCCGAGGAGAAGGAAACCAGTTCTGTTCAAAAGGGCGATGTGGTTGATAATAACAACAATCAGCCTGTTCCGAGCACAAGTAAGACTGTAACCAGTGAGGTTGCGAACGACCTTAACTTGTCCGACTCAGACTCAGATGACGCGATAAAGGAGACATCAAAAGAAACAAATGATTGTTCAAGGAATCTATTTGATGAAGTTTCGAGTGACGATTTATCTGATGTTGCGGTTGTCGAAACGGAAGTAAAGAGAACTGTAGTGTATGATAAAGATAAAGTTGATCAGGACGAAGAGAAGAAAAGCTTGGATAAGGATTAGCCAAGCTGTGATACTCCTGTAGAAGAGGGTAGAGTGGTGAGAAAAGCCACGAGACCAAAACCTATACATACCCCAAAAAGGAAGATTCAGGACTTGAGACAAAAATTGACAAAGGGTTTACCAACTGCTTCAATCCATACCAGGGTGAAGAAGGTCCTGTCTGATGAGGAAAAGGAATAGAAGATGGTGACGAAGTATATAAAGATAATTTCCGAATATTAGAAGGATTGGAAGAAGATAACAGTCATAGAGAAGAAAGTGCCTGCTTGAACTTATATGGAGACAAACATTTTGGTAACTTAAAAAAACAGGATTGATTCTGTTTAGTTTGTGTATATAGTGATTCTAAGTAAAGTCTACAGGGAGTAACTTTATTCAATGTGTTATTTT
This sequence comes from Modiolus philippinarum, assembly GCA_002080025.1. Classification (NCBI taxonomy): domain Eukaryota; kingdom Metazoa; phylum Mollusca; class Bivalvia; order Mytilida; family Modiolidae; genus Modiolus; species Modiolus philippinarum. Next base: position 81,287 of record MJUU01011105.1, read on the forward strand.
CTTTTACATAACTGTGTTCTTTCATTTTATATGCAGTCCTTCGGATGAGACTATAAACCGAGGCCCCGTGTTCAGGTCCGTCACAACCTGGGCACGTTAAAGACCCCTCCTCGGCTCCTAGGAGCCGATGCTGAGGCTAAATTTCTTAGGGAAATCAAAATTTACACTTTGGCTGTGACATTAAAAATTGCAGACGTAATCAGCAAAAGTTCTTAATGTAATTTATATGATTCAATTTGATATAGGAACGGAATTTAAAGGTATTCGATCGGAGTTTTGTGTTTGTTAGAATATAGAGTTAACTCCACGAAGTTTTAAGTGTTGGCGTATTCTTATTGAATGATGTAAATGTGGACATAGTATTTTGTTGCCTTGTTTTTAGTGTCAGATGGAGTATAGTGCTGACATGTGGCCAGATGTAGTACTTTAGGTCTTATGACCAGATGTTGATATTTATTAAAGTGGTTTTATATGATGAAACGACGAAGCAGTGGAAGGCTTTTGTACAATTATTATGATGTCCAGTCTGATAGTGTGGTTATAAAAGATAACCATTTGTGATTTCTCAGTATATCAGTCAGAAGTCATGCGAGGACGCATGAAATTAGAGGCGTGGGTAATGTGACGAAAATGCCTGTTGATACCTTTGTCCGTATTAGAAATAACGTAATTAATATTTACTGATTGATTCCTACCTTCATTTTGACTATTTTCTACTCAAGAGATAACTTTACTAATACACAGTCCACTTTTCTGTCCCAGGGTATTTACATTGTGGGGACAGAAACATGTATTTCTATATACAGAGATTTATAACTGTTAAACAGTATATTCCTCCTTGCATTGGATAACCGGAGATTTATCTAACTTCCCTTATACATTAACAATAAGTGCTAAGGTTGCATCATAGAGTTAAAAGACCTTACCACCCCTGCACAGATAAGAAATAGACTCGTCCAACCCAGCCAGACAGTATATAAGGAGACCGAATCCAGGTCTCGGTGTCAGTGTGTTGACCATTGAAAGTGTTCAAGTTTCTTCGGTGATATACAGTAAATGTTTTATTATTCCTTGGATTTAATAGTGAATTCTATGTGCAAATTGGATTATTTATTATAATTCTAGGATTCGGAATTCAAAGTGATATTCCTTGGATAATAATTCAAAGTGTTATATTTAAAGTGTTTGGATAGTTACCTTCTGATTGTATATTGTGATTATAGTGCATTTTGACAAAGTAATTAGTTCCACAGTTGGTTAATTCCATATAGGCAAATTGATACCGGATTATATTACTCTGTTTGGAAGTGATAGTTTCATTTTGCCATTTGACTGAGCAATTTGCCATGCTGTTTATTATGCTATTTGACAGTGCAATTTGCTATGTGGTTATTGTGCTATTTGACAGTGCAATTTGCTAGTTTAATAAATCATCGTGCCATTTGATAGTGCTATTTGATAAGTTGTAAATATTTAATTGTGTCATAAAGTGTTTATCAATTAGTTATTTAATTGATTTGATATTCAAACTGCATAAGTCCGGTAGTGCAATTTGTCAGTAGTTCAAAGTGCAAGTTGCTATTTCACTGTGTCTGTTAATTGTCAAAGTGCTTATTGTTTGATTTCATTTGACTGGCATGTTGTATGTTGTCCTTTTGACAATTTGATGATCAATTTAGTAACAGGAATCCAAAGTGAATTTGGTACGAATCCATTGACTGCTCGATACACGTTACACTGCTGATGAGGAATAAAGGAGTAGAGCCACAAAGGACCAAAAATGGCCCAGTATTTCGACCAAAATTAAATTGTCATATATTAATGTTAATAGGTCACCATTTCCATCCATATGTATCGAACGTTTCATACTCGCATTTTGATGACGTCATAATGGGCTATGACGTTTGTCGTTTACGCAAGTATGGAGATTTTGAGAAAAATCGGTATATTTCAAACACATTTACTAAAATTTCATTTTGTCCACACCCTTCGACAAAAATATTTTTATTTTCAATGAATGGAATATAAATAATAAAAGTAAATTCCAATGAGTATATTTTGGTCGAAGACTGACGCCACTTCGAAAATTTTACTTTTTGCAACTTCCATGAACGGGCGAACACACCTGAAAGTAAATTTCTTAACATTGTAGCAGTCGTTTAACCGAAAACTCCAGATCGGTAGCATCTAAAAAGATGATTTTTTAAAAATACGAAGTGTCAAATGATGAAATGAAATATGTCTAAAATATGTTTTTTTTAAGAAATCTATCTGCGTTTTTATGTATACTCCTGCTCTAAGGTAGGAGTGTAATGAATTACTGTACACTTGTCTCCTGTTTTCATTTTTCCTGTTTACCAACTTAGTGCATTTTTCTTATAGTGTATATGGTAATATAGAACCATTTTTGGTTCTACATATTCAAAGGCAAACATAAGCTAACATTTACTAATACATAATATGAGGTCTATTACGGGCGAAAGAATACACAACTTGCATAAGTTCCAGTTAATATTAATTGTCAGTTGCCGGTTCAGAGTAGAATTGGAATACATGGAATGTCTGAAAAAAATCTGTATCGTGCTAGGCGTTTGCACTAATCAATGCTGGATAGACTGAAACAAGACAAATGACTAAAAACCACAATGATATGCTGCCAAAAATTGTTAATTTCGAAGTAAATGAAATGCCGTTGAAAATATGCTTTTGGCAGTTTTAATTTTTCACAAGCTAATTGAGCCGAAACCGCGAGCATTTTCCTACTACTAATTTCTTGTATATTTTGTCTCTTATTTTTGTCTCAAGATTGTTGTCATTCTGTTAACCATCGTCCAAGTTCTTCGGGTTTTATACTTATTTTCATTCTCATCAGTTTTCGGAAAAGTAAGGGAATATCGGATGGTTTGGTATAAATTCAATCTCCGCCATGTGGATTTTAAGCCGTATTTCAGATTGATGCAACATGACAAAATGTCTAAAATAATGTATCATTTGTTTATCGATTTCAAATCAATTTGTTGTCGTGTACGTAGTTTTAATTTTTTATTTAAAGATGTTTTTGTTATAAATCTATGTGTTCACTATGGTAGTATCAGACATAGAATCAATTGATAAGACCTTGTTCAGATTAAGCAACTTCAGTTATAAAACTAAGATGCCCAAATCAAACAAATGTAGGTGCTCTGTTTTACTATTACAGGATTGGAGACTACAAAATACATCTAGAAGACCTGAATTTTTATTTAAGCATACCTTTAACTTAAAACCAGCTCCTACGAAAACCGTTTTTCTAAGTAACAAAAAAATATATATACAATGTACATAACTTAACGAATTAAAGCCAGATTTTCAAAATTTTCATGAAGAATTTCTATTGTTTTCATGAACAAATTCAAATGCAGCCAAAACGTAGAGATAAAACTGAATGTATAATATTTGATGACAATTGTAACTATTTCCCAATAATAATGGAAACTGATAATTACAATATATATAGCAACAGTCAATTTTGAAGTTCATTGTTAAACTTTTAATGTACTGCGATAATTGGTAAATCCCGTACTGAAATATTTTTCTGTTCTTTGAAACTAATTTACTTTGGCTTATTATTTAATTTTGACGTCTTTTTGTTAATGATGGGGTTCACAGCTGGACAGTACTGTTATTCCAAAGAAAGCGAGTAACTTCCGCAGCATATACTAATACTATGTATAAACTTTGACACTACCCATAAAAAATTTTCAAAAACTAAATTTTATCCCGAGTTAAGTTTAATAATATTTAGTTTATTGCATAGAAATACAATAGGATTTGGCTTCAGTTATACCAAATAGACCATATGCGAGTTCTGGTATTTCGATTCACCCGCTGTTGTTTGTCCACCCTACGTCACAAACGTGTCCGCCCCATGTGACCAAGAATGTACTTCAACAACATAGTTTTATGACGTCTTAGGCTTTATGACGTAACGTTTTCTATACTGTGATGTGGTCTGCTTAATCCTGTCACAAGAGCTCGGATGTGTTCTATTTAAGAAATAATTCATGGCAGGTATATGGTTATTGGAAATTTCACCATGGGCTGTGCTTTTATATTCGAATTTAATCCTGAGCGTTAGCGATCCTATATACCCCCTTTTTTTAAGGCGGATGTATAAAAATAGTATAGATGGATATAAGGGTTAGCATACATCACATAAAAATATGTGTTTGTCTTTATGAAAGTAAGCATGTCTACTAAAAATTCAATTCGTTTTTTCACCCAGATTGTCATTACTGTAGTGTCTCAAGGTGCAGTTATTTTGGCATAATGTTCACATCTTTGAATTTGAAAAAGCTGACATCTAAGAAGGAAATGAAAAGCATCCTCATTAGGATCACCACATGGGTAATCTGGGTAGTGGTAGTTTGAAATATGAATGGTTGCCATGGTGGTTTTCAGAGCACTACATTGATGTCTCCATCTGGTGTGAAGTATATTTAATTTTCTGTCATCCTCATTATAATAATTTTTTGCTGAAATCAAAATTGAATTGACGTTTTGCTTTAGCAACGAAAGTAAACCATACCTACAGCTTTCATGGCTTAAATTATTCAAAAGGTTTACAGTAGACGCCATGAAGGATTTTTCGGTAACTGTTAGTTTGCATGTTGATGATATAATTTCTGAGCTTGTATTGGTTTACAGAGATCTATTGACCAATGAGTAGCCAAACTTAGCGGAGTATAGAGATTTGCACGAGAAGTATTCTCATTAGTTTTAAACATAATTTACAAAAAAGTATATAATTTAAAATAAAATACCGAATTCAAAATGCTGAAAGTGTTTGCAGGTTGAAAAGGGGCACATCCGCTTCTTTTACATCCTTTGTGGCATCACCTAGTCAGACCTGGGGTAATTGAAAAATGTAATTGTAATTGACTGTAATTAATTACATTTTCTAATGTAATTGAATGTAATGTGTTATTGAGAGAAATATCAATTACATGTAATTGTAATTCAAGTAATTACAGGGCTGAAAAACCATGTAATTACAATTACTTTTTAAATTACTTTCAATTACATGTGGACAAGTTTGACCTACATTTCTTTGCATAAATTCAAAGACTTCTGTTTTAAATATCAGCTTACGACAAAAAAAAGAAAATGTGTTTAAATTTTTCTCTTTTCTCATAAATTTTTTTCTATCTACATTTAAAATTATTTTAAAATGATAATCACGTATCTTTTTACAAATGACAATGTTAATGTACTTAGTTTAAGGACAATCCTAAATTTGAAAGTATGGTCAAAAATTTAAATTTAAAATACACGCTGCATATGGATCAGAACTGAGACTAGCAAAGGTCTGTAACACATATGAGGGTTAATAAAAAGTAAGCGTAATATAAGATGAGTATGAACCCAAAGATTTGAATTTCAAGTAAAACTGTTGAGAATTCCAATATATTGGAATAACTTTGCAGATACCCACCCCNCTCCTGTTAACAATATCCCTTAGCTGTCCAGGAGTACAAGCTAAAGGACCCTGGTATACATAACACTCAGTCCTACCCAGGGTAAGCAGGCGAGCAAAATGAAAAATATCCACTGTTGTTTAAATATACACACTTTGTTAAACACTAATAATCGCATTTATCGACTGTAACCATACCGGGATCTTATTATGTAAACATATAATCGAGTACACCATAAAGCATGTCAAAGCGACCTAAATATTGTGTTGTTTATCATGGAGTTTATTCAATGAAATGTGAGTAGAAATTTTCCTAATTTATAAAAGTGAGAAGAAACAAAAATAAGAGCATCGTATTTTAAACAAACTATCATGCAATATCATTGATATAGGCCAGAAGATTTCGAATTGAAGCATCAATATTAGGTTTCAGATCTGTTTTGAATTTTAAACGAAGGTTAAGATTTTCCTTTAATTCTAAACAAAATTTCCTTTTCAGTTCATTTATTTGGCACCTAATATTTTCGTGTTTAAGTTTATTCCTTACTTTCCAAATAGTCCATTTAGCTGACAAAATAACAATATTTCCTAATATAAGACCCTTTAAAGGGCCTTCATAAAATCCAAGTATCATGTTTCTTTCATCCATCAAAATTTGATTGGTAATATCTATAGCTCGAAGCATATCATTAATAAACGTAATAAAGGGGTGAATTGTTTTGCAATTGTAAAACAAATGGGGTTGTGTCTCAAAATGGTGTTTACAAAAATGACACTGACCATTAATAGTTGACAATCCAAATTTATTTAACCTAAATTCCGTAAAAACAATATTATGTACAGATTTAAAATGAAAATCTACAATTTTATTCTTAACATGCAACTTTTTCATTATATTCCAAACAATATCCCAATTAATATTATCATCATAAAATGTTTCCCATTTGTGTGTTGCTTTTGGCACCGACACTGGATTAATAACCTTCTGGATATCTCTAGGTTTTATACCCCCCCCCCCCTTAATTTATTTTATTTCATAATTTTTACTAATAGTTCTTTAAATGCAAGAGTTTGGTTTCCTTACATTTTTTTGCTTATACCAATGTGACTATTTAAATTTGATTTCCCACTATGTCATCGATGTACCAGCACTTGTTCTTTTTGTGTGTAAAACTCCATTTCATTTAATAATCTTTAGCAGGTTCATATCTCCTAAACAATCATTTTCTCAAAATTATATACATGTATTACAATTCCACCTATGCACAGTCAATACACATCAGTTGTTATTATGGGTATATATTATAAGTTAATTAAGAGAAATATTATTTAATTAATTAATTAACATTTCCTGTACTCACAGGTAAATTACTACAAATATTTAAGGTGTAAAGGCTCTATAAACATACTTATTTAAAGCCAGTAATTAAATTTTACTTATCAAAACAAAATGTCATAAATTAAAGGTTTTAATTGATGAAAGGTTTTAATTGATGTCAAAAATACATAAAAAAGAGTAGACCTGTCTATGTCTTAAGATGCCAAATTATGTTAATTAATTCATTAATTTTAAATAAAAAAAGATAAATATATGAAAGGGTTTAATGTTCAAAATATCTGTGAAAACATGAATAGTGTTTTAACATGATTATCTGAAATTTGATATTTAAATTTGGGGGAAAAATGTGCTCAAAACCATAAAAATAATATATTCCTTTGAATGTTACATTTTCTTGTACACCCACTTAATTGATTTCAAAACAAAGACTTCATCAAAACTGTAATTTTTTTGTAGCTAAAACATAAAGAATTATATACCGACTTAATGATAAAATAAAATCAAAGCTCCGATGGAGCTGAAACTTGAAAGCCCTGAAAATCTAAATGTGGCAAAACATCGTAGTCATCCCCAGGATGTATATCTAAATATACGTCCTTGGTCATCCAAAGAACTGCTGCATACGTCTGTATGTATTAAGTTATTCCGTAATACTTGAAATTAATTGGATTGTGTGATTTCGTATGTATGTCGATCGTGAAATACACATATCACAGGTAAACAAGTGTTATTTTCATGTTTGACAAAAGAAATTTATTTTGAATAAAATTATTTATGTTTTTGAAGAGTGTACAAAGGGAGGTAAATCAAACATACAGACCGATGCATTATGCAACTGCGCGTCCGAGACGCAATACAAAAAAAACAATAAATTTGATAAAAATGCATCTGTTTTCAATTTAATATCACAACACCGTATTCAACTCAAGAAAATGAAGAAATATAACTTAAATACACAATGTATAAGATTTTGATAGAAACTTGCCCACTATATCTTATCGGAAGCACGAAGATCATCTTTTAGAGCTGTTAATAGGCTTGAAGCCCCGCATGTTTTTTTCTTGTCATATAAATTACTCCCCGCCTTCGGCTTACAAGTTAAAAAGTAACATCAGTATTTTTCATGAACATAACTAAACAATATTCCAGTGTTTATCGCTGTAGACTTATTACCATGGTTAATAGTTGAGAATATTTTATAAAAGGATATGGAGTAAATGAACATGAGACCATAACACATATGTTTACTCTAACTGCAATAATTTTAATGAGCTGTATGGCCATTTCGGAAAATGAGAGTCCAAATTTACAACAAAAGTTAAAGAAAATATTCTAAGAGACCCAAAATATCAATTACGCAGTAGATTTTACTTGTCATCAAAATTGTTTGTTGGAAATTGTCACCCTTTAAAGTTTGTTTCATATCATAAAAATCATATGAAGTGTAATTTTGACATGTAATTTGTAATTTAATTAATTACTTACCTAAAGTAATTGTAATTTAATTAATTACAACAAAGGAAATGCTGTAATTGTAATTGTAATTTAATTGAGGGAATTTGAAATGTAATTGTAATTTAATTAATTACATTTCAAAGTAATTGACCCCAGGTCTGCACCTAGTACTTTTGGTATAGAACTTTTTTTATTGCGAAATACAAAGTTTGGTTGCTTTCCTATAATTGCCATTGCATTCACTACACTTAAATGTATTGTTCAAGTTTTTGTTCATAATTTGTTCAGTCGGCATGTATTGTTTGGGAGATTATTAAACACAATGCAGCTGACGATTTTCTTTCCCTCAATTGTCTCTGTCTTCCTGGCAACAATACGTGGGTTGACATTAATGTTTGAACTGGACTTTAACTTAATTATGAAATTTTCTGACATTACTGACAATTCTTTTATTATTCTACCTTTGTACATGATTTTGTATATGCTTTAGAAACACTTGGAATACACAAAGGGGTTTGACACAACATTATCCGTTGCTATGGTTACGGTACAATAGTTGTATCGGAATTTACTTACTGGACCAAAGTGTTAGTAAACTTTTTGATCCACTTTTGTTATTCGGCATGCTGGATTTTAGAGATAACTCCTTTACTTGGTAGCACTATGAAGGCAAAAATATGTTTTTGCAATAGATTCCCCGTTGTTATGGCAACAATATGACAATTGTCAAGAATTCTATCACTTAAGTTGCTATTAAATCATTTGTCAACATTTTACCAATTTTTAGTCAATCAGCATGCATGTTTTGCGAGAAAATATTTATGAAATAACATCTTTAATAAGCATTCTATACCTTTTGGGGTAATTAAATAGCAGTTACTATGGCAACGAGAGAACCAATGACATAAAGATTTGTCATTTCTGTTCGAAACAATTGAAATACATTGTATGTAGCAATATATTCGATGTATGTAGTTTTATAACAGTTAAATTAAATGGAAAGAAGAGAATTCAAGGTGTAGATTCAAACTATAAAAAAGTCGTTGACATGGCAACAGAGTATGTTTATTTTGGAGATTGGAGTAATGTTTGTGCAAATAATAGTGTCCTCTATAAAAAACACAAATACTGTCAAGATCTGACATTAGGCCAATTTTGGCCCTTCGTGGCTCTACTCCTTTCCGAAATGGCCATACAGCTTATTAAAAATATTGCAGTTGGAGTTAACAGATGTGTTATTGTCTCATGTTCATTTACTCCATATCCTTTCGTAAAATATTTAATACTGGAGTTTGTCGTTTATTGCAGTGTGGAGTTGGTAAAACAATTCCCCGTGGTAGAGATGTACATGTATGCTCTTTATTTTTCTTAGATATGGTGTACTTGTACATAAGATAATATCTTCTGTGTACACTTTGATCAATTACTATTATCTAAATTTATGTAAATTTCAAAACCGAAGGATTAAGATATGGTGTACTTGTACATGAGATAATATCTTATGTGTACACTTTGATCAATTACTATTATCTAAATTTAAGTTAATTCTAAAACAGAAGGATTAAATCACTCCATCGTAGTTTTCTCCTTAGGTATATTTGATATTACTGATTATTCGGATTTCGTTTTGTTTTATGCATTATAAACATTTTTTTTGAAATTATGGATTTCCTTTGTTTGGGTTCTAGTGCTGCTTTTCGAAATGGCCATACAGCTCATTAAAAATATTGCAGTTGGAATTAACAGATGTGTTATGGTCTCATGTTCATTTACTCCATATCCTTTTGTAAAATATTTAATACTGGAGTTTGTCTTTTATTACAGTGTGGAGTTGGTAAAACAATTCGCCGTGGTAGAGATGTATGCTCTTTATTTTTCTTAGATATGGTGTATATGTACATGAGATAATATCTCATGGGTACAGTTTGATCAATTACTATTATCTAAATTTATGTAAATTCTAAAACCGAAGGATTAAATCCCTCCATGGTAGTTTTGTCCTTAGGTATGTTTGATATTTCTGATTATTCGGATTTCGTTTTGTTCTATGCATTATAAACATTTTTAGAAATTAAGGATTTCCTTTGTTTGGGTTCTAGTGCTGCTGATGAGGAATAAATTTCCGAAATGGCCATACAGCTCATTAAAAATATTGCAGTTGGAGTTAACAGATGTGTTATGGTCTCATGTTCATATACTCCATATCCTTTCGTGAAATATTTAGTCTTGTGAGTATTTTATTGTCATTTAACATGAAAACATTTTTTCGGAATTATGATATTAAGCCAGTTTTACTATTATGTCAAATTTGTATTTTCATTTTTATTTTACTTTTTGCCGTAATATCAAATATTGATTGATTAATTGATATGGGGTTGAGCGTCACTTTCAGCAGTATTTCAGTAATTTTTAGTGGTGGAGGAAGCCGAAATGCCCGGCTAGAACCACCAACCTGGGGTAGGTAACTGACATACCTTATCACTTACGATTGTAAGTCAAGTGCACCACGTTTTGTAATGGACAAAATGGGGTGCGAACTCACACCACAGTGGTGATAGACTACAGTGGTTATATAGATACTATCTGAACCACTCGGCCATCCGGGCTCCGTAATGCAAATATCAAAGTAATGAAAAAAATATTTTCATGTTCTGCATTAAGTTAATTATTCTAAAGGGAATGTGACAAGTATTCATGAATTCAAAAGTCTTTTTGCTAACATATAGACAAATACAAATGTGGTGACTTTAACAGAATGTCTATTTTTATTTTCTATTTTAAGGTCTTTTAATCTGTATCCAATAGTAAATGTGACGGTTTTGAAGTCTCTTTTCATGTGTGTGTGTGTGTGTGTGTGTGTGTGTGTGTAAAAATGAACTGAAGCAAACGTGACGGGTGTTTTACTTTGGTAATGATAAAGTATATACCTTTTGAAGGTTACTGCATAGTCTAGGATACATAAAATTACAAATAACATGTCTAAAAAAGTAAATCGTCCGGATTTGATTGCATATAATGTTTAATAACCTTCTTTCCTTCTGTTAGTGCTTATTACCCCTAACCCTTGTATAAAGGTAAAATGTACAAAACGGTCAATTAAATGCTTCAAAATCATTATTGACATTAAAACTCAGGCACATTGCTTGAAACAAATACAATGTATTGTGTGACGTTTGGGAAATTTCAAGCAAACTCTATAGGAAAACTTGGAAATTCTTTTTATTTACTCTTTAAATATAAACCACAGTCTCAAGCACAAGCTATCTACATGAGATCTTTTTTTTTTTTTTTTTTTTTTTTTTGAGGAAATAAAAATTTCTGTTTCTTAGCTTTATACAGAACACACAATTAAATGAATATTCATATTCGATATTCTGTATACTGTAATTAATAATAATAATACCTTAATCTAACAAATTCGACACTTTATGATATCAAGAAACGACCTTGTAGTCTAAATATCTATTATAATGAGTATTTTTTTCAGCAAAAGTAATTAAACAGATTGTTTTCTGCATAATAAAGAATGTCATTTTGGATGCAAATTGATAAAAATGCGGAATTTCTTGCTTTAGAATTCATATTTAAATTCTATGTCTTACAAATATGAAAAATACGTAAGAAGAACAAACAACTAAAAAAATATAAACTAGAGTAATTACTGTCGGAAACGACAGTGATCCCCGCACACCCTGTTAGACACAGAAAACAGTTTTAAACCCTAGGCATAATTTTTCTTAACATTTTGATATTAAATTACCTGTATTGATAGCCACTATTTTTACTAAAAGAATTTTAATAATACGTGGTTGTTAGGCAGAATTCCAAAAAAGGTAGACTGTGAGACATTCGGGGATTTTATCAAACTTGGAATCAAATATTTTGGAAATCAAACTTGTGAAAACATTTCTTCTAATTGAAACAAATTTTTGAACTATAATTTCAATGTAGAATTCCAAAAAATAAGTGTTTTTTGACAATTTCAGGAAATTTGCCTAAATTGGAATTAAATATTTTTGAAATCCAAGTCGCGAAAATTATTGAACATGTTGAACTTATCAAAACAAATGCTAAAAGAATGTTTACTAGGTAGAATTTCAAAAAATAAGTGGTCCTTGAGACTTTCAGGATATTTAACAAAATTGGAATCACATTTTCGAATTCTAAATTTCAGAATTTAGATTTTTTCCAAGTACTTGCCAAAATACAAGATTATATGCCAAAATGTCCAAAAGCATCAGTCTTTGACATTTTCAGGAAATTTAGCCACGTTGGAACCGGAATCAAAATTCTGAGCTTATTGTGCATCTATAGACAATAAGCAACAATCCTACAAGAAAATTAAATTCATGAATCCAAAAATGCAGGAGGAGTTCGCGTCGCATGCCATATGTGTCACAATCCTCATTTTATGGTCTTTGTCAAATCAACATCTTGGGCCTCTTTTTTGCATCAAGATAAATATTAAAAAAAACTTATTGAGTATCTACAGACCATATGCAACAATTCTACAACAAAATTAAACCCCTAAATCCAAAAATGTAGGAGGAGTTCGCGTCGCATGTCACATGTGTCAAAATGGACATCTTGGGGCCTCTTCTAAAATCCGAAAGCTTATTGCGCATCTGCAGCATATATGCAACAGTTCTATCACAAAATTAAAACTCTAAATCCGAAAATGAAGGAGGAGATCGCGTCGCAAGGATTTGTGACGGACGGACAGACGGATGGACGGACGAGGCCAACGACATTATCCCCGAACTTTCATTCGAAAGTGCGGGGGTAAAAATATTCATCAAGAATATTGTTGAAGGTTAAGAAAAAAAAATTATCGTATTACATCAAAAATGTTATTATAAGTATAATTCGCATTCTAGCACAAGAAATAATAGGCTACGTACGGACATTGATAAACAAGCACAAAAAACTGTCGTGTATTGAACATAAATTCGTCGGATTCTAGCCCTACAAAAATACATGCCAAAATAAAAAAATAGCATAATCACAATGCTTTGTCAAGTACGAGGTATATACTCCGCTTTTCTTATCGAAATCTCAGCAATGTCCTCGTCTTGTTAAGGGCCTTGAGGAAGATCGGCTTGTTGCCAAGGAAAAAAATCTTTTTAGAACTTAGGCTCTTTGAGGCCGTCTACAAGCTGCCACACGAGTCCATCAGTGGGGTCTGGAATATCTGTTGATAGTTACGTTTTTCTAGATTCCGACTTCAAGATCAACAATGAAATCATTATCACGTTGCTTCGTTCTGCCATGTATCTGGAGAAACTTTGTCTCATGTGCATGTACTCTAAATCCTTATATTGATTATTGATAGTTGACTCTACGTAGACTTTGTTATAAGGTTTTGACATTGAGGAAACATACTAAATGACTACATTTTCAAATGCCATTCGTACTTTATCATGCAAAAGTTAATATCTCATATTTTTGAAACAGAATCTTTGGAATACTCAGGGAGACTCCAAATGTTGCTAATGCAGTTTGGAACTTTCACATTTTCTGCAAAACTTTTATAAGTTAAGCTTAATAAATGCCGATCATATCGGGTAAACGAATGTAGCTTAACAAAGCATGGTAGTATTTTTTACTTAAAATTACTGCTTTACCGGTTAAATTGATTAACCGTTTGCTGTTGGTAGTTCCTGTGTCGAAAGTGATAGTAATGGACTCCAACGAAAATGCACGGTAAAGAAAAAATATGTCAGTATCAAAACTTTTTATCCTAACATTTTTGTATCCTTGCTGAAGCCAATGCATACAATACAGGATTACACGACTATCTGTGTCTTTCTATTATGAATGGAGTTCTGCAAGCAATGCTGGTTAAGATGTACTCATCTTGACCGCTGGGTGTTAAAATCGTTTTTTTTTTTTTTTTTTTTTGCAAATCGAAACGCTATTTATTTTGAAGATTGTTGACCAAAATATGAAAGTACTAGTGATTTATAGACTATATTTGTGGAATCCGGTTAGACAGAAATATAGTTTTATTTATTGCTATTTTGAAACAATTTACACAAAGTAAAATGAACTGTAGTAAGTATATACATAGTTCCGAAAAACTCTTAAATCTCCATGTTTTAAAACTAACTAAACAATATTTCGTGCATTCTTTACGAGCCTATCGATTAAATTTTACCTGTGGCGTTCTTGATAAATATGATTCGTCCTTGGATAAGCAATTCAAACCAAATATTTATTGTGCCATTGGTTCTCTCTACAATACCTATAGATCAAAACATAACTGACTACCATTTGGATATTAAAAAACTTTAACTGATTGTTTTTGTTCCTCATTTCACAGAGACAATAGACATTTCTTTAAATAAAACTGCAAATTAAAATTGAAAAAAAAAAACAAAGAAGTGTAGAAAAGTAATTCATTATGAAAATATACAATTTCATTCTCGAAGAGGGCACAGCCAGTAATATGATTGACCACTTTCCTACATTAACAACTAGTATATTGATATATCATTGCTTAACTTTTATAAAGGCGCCATTTTGCAGGACTTTTTCTTTGAAGCATTTGGCCCTTTCTTATCTCGTTTATTTGCTTTGTATAGTGGAAAAAAATAAGTTCAAGTTTAAAGGTACTAATTCCTTTGTCTTTATGTAATTGATGTTGCTAGTACAATTTATCTATGAATTTTGTTTTATATGATATGGCACTAAGGTTCCCTGTATAATGATAATTTGATGGAAATAATACCCGTTACAGCTGTTACGTTTCTATATTATCACTATCACAGAAAAATAAGCTAAATTTAAACCCTGATTGTCTCTTTAGTGTCACTCGTACTGCCAAGCTCATTTGCATGTGTTTCTAAGATAGAAATGGACAAAGAAGTTAACGGATTATAACAGAAAAAATAACAGGAAACACCTACAATGACCAAAAATCTCTGTTCCTTGCTGATTTTGACTTCTCATTTAGATATTTTTTAGTTATTTGTTGTCTATCAAATTTAACAAATTCTTAGTAAATGACCTTCCAAATGTTTGACTTGATCTGCACTGAAAAGACATAAGTTGTCGAAATGGTTAAATGCAGAAACTAAATTTACAGTTACTTTTTCATTTTGTTATTTGATATAAATTGTGCCCTGAAAGAAATCATTTAGTTATTCATGAAAGACAGCATCGTTGTTGGGGTAATATCTTCTTATTTGAAAACAAGGGAATTGACAATTAATCTTGTACATTATGACTTGTATAGTAAATGTTTTCCTCAGTTTATTAGCGTTCAAAGCCAATTTGAGGAATATTTGTTATATGGAACTACAAAAGTTTGCCAAAGTTGTTTATTAAAACAGCAATATTGTAGTTGTTGACACTATGCAAAAATTTTAAGCAAAACATTTACTACAAATTGGCCTTGGCTTTTTGTTACGTGTTGCATTGACTATATTTTGGTGTAGTCGAATAATAAATGGCAATACATCTTGAGGGTTCAAAAACAAGTCTTTACTGTGTATGTTCACTTTCACAGAAAATACTGGGATATTTATGTGTTGATTTTGCATCTCTGCCTCCGTCCAATCTGCAAATGAACGGTATTGGGAAGAGAATGATAGGCTTACTTTTATATGATAAAGCACAAAACTTCCATGTTACTCAATTATGTTTTTGACTTGTTTTTTTCTTTTTGCACAAGCAAGTGATTGATAGAAATTATAACGCTTCACAGATGTTTTCTACTCCATTGTCAACAAACTACAATTTGATTGAAAAGTTAGAGATTAACTTCCAGTAAGCAATATTCAATTGTATCAGGACTATAAATAGTAAATCAATTCAAATTAAGTAATATTGGTGGACGGGGCGAAAGTTGTATGTGCCACTTGAAAATGAAGAAATGGGTAAAGGCTTTGACGAACCCCAAATGAGTTAACCTTTTATGGAGAAACGTAGATGGGGTCTCAATACATGGAGCGTGGTTTTTCTCCGCAGTTTGTCTACAAGTTTTCCGTATTATGTACCGGCTACCCCGCACTGACAGGGTGTTTTATTATCTACCACCTGGAGACGCGCTAATTGGGCAGATGTTTAGAAACCTATGAAGATAGTGCCTTTAGAACCAATGCAGATGCAGACAACAGACCGTGCAACAGACTAGGGATGTCTTGCTGGTACACATAATGTCACAATAATCAAAAACAACATAAACTTACCACAATTATACTATAATCACTTCCTGGTTATATTTCACAGTGTTGATATCGTAATAGTTTATACAAATTTAAGATAACGATATTGAAAGACACAGGTAATTCTTCACACTGAAAGGATTGTTAGTCATTATTCACCCATGTTATTCAAGTGTTTCCTCATGTAGTTGTTACACATTTAGGAAGTTAGCAAGATAAGTGAGAACCATGCAAAGCGTCATTCCAAAAAAAGAGACAACGGCAACATCGGAAAAACAGAAAAACAGAGTCACGAAGAATTCACACAAGTACGGGACAGAAAAGAAAAAAGAAAACACACGCAAATATGAAAAAAAGTACAACTCAACAGCAATTGCTATTGAAATGTAGTACATTAATAAAAATAATATATAAAATGTAAAAAGGGTTCCAATGTGTTTAAACTATTTTTACTTATCCCTTTTATATCATTTTCATTAAAATAAAGATGCACTGATATTATGAGATGTAAATCTAGTACTGGATTTAAAGGAAAACAGATATCACACAAGGGAGATAATTTGATGAAAAAATTTCATAAATAGAAATTCCTAAAAAGTAACGTATTACAATTATTTTTCTTATTACCATGGTGATCTTTATTTTTTATATCTTAACAATAAAATGATTAAAGAAAACATGATAAGTATGAAAAAAAATATATCTATTGTAAACATTTCATAAGTTAAGGGGGTAGACCTGTGGTAGGAGGAGATAACTCTGTTTTTCACTTTTTTATTACTAACATAAACTAATAGAATCATTACAATAGGTATTATCAAAAATTTAAAATTGTAAAAAAAAAATTACACACAGCAAATAAATATTAATTTTGTCATGAAAACAAATACCTAACACCAAGTTATTTAAAATGAACGCATTTTACTCTTCATTTTTGCAATGCTGTCCAAAGATAATGAAAATTTGTAAAAGTCGGATTTCTTCCAAGGGAGGTAATTTATAGCACAGATTCGGCAATTTTGGGGATTTTTACCCATTTTATTCTAAATTTAGAAAAAATGGGACGGTAGAATTTTCTTAAATTTTAATATATCTTACATGTACTAGTTTTCTTTCTATTCTCAGTTTTTGGTGAAATTTAAACGACAGAATTTTTTACAAGAAGTGTTTAATAGTGATCAAAACAGGGTTAATATTTCAGCCTATATTATTCAGAACATCCATGTATTTCAGTTCAAACTAGTTAAATTTACTCTCATTAATCATGCTTACTTTCACACATGTATAAACTACAGAATTTTGCATTTGAAATAATTTTAAATCAAATATCAATTTAATTAGAGCCAATTTTATACACAACAATCAAGTCCTGAACGGACCAAATAATATAAGGAAACAGGGTATCTTTGATGACCACTAGACATAAAACGGGACGGTAAAAATTGTTGAAAATTTGTGAAAGTCGACATGAACATGTGTAATTTAAATACAGAAAATATTAAGAAAATTAAACGAGTGGAAAATTTTAGGCTTCCCCAGGTCTACCCCCTTAAGTCGTTTCGGAATGACACCATTCCTTCATATGATAAATTTCTATACCAAATTCTTAAATTTTCAAATAAATTTTCTGCACTTCTATAAACGAACACCGCGCATTTTTCATCTATAATGATTAACACAGAAATCTCACAAAATTCTTTAATGGGGAATTAATTCTCTGTCGAAACTCTGAATTCTGTGTAAAATAAAAAAAAAAAAAAAAACAGTTACGCAAAATAACAACTTTTCTCCTCCACCTCCTTTATCATGTAAAATGATTTAAAATCTATCTCAAAGTAATCATTTAAATATGTTTTAATAGTCTATACCCTTTCCGCTGTAAAAAAAAATTATATTACACAAGGCATATCACACTATCGGCCAAGTGCGAATCGAGCCAGGAATAATAACTGTAGATAGCGATGTTGTATTACTGTAAACTATTGAATTATGAGAATGTGAGCTTTATTTATCTTTGGAAGACAATAATATAATCACATTAAAGATAAATTCTTATTTTATAATATTATTTTGCAAATAAAACGGGTCTAAAAAGGCAAAATATTACGTTAGTTTACTTTTTAAACGTGTATTCGAATGACCTTGTGCTATCCATTATTAGTAACTGCGAATCATTTTTTTAAGGTTTATTGTTATCAAATAACTAAAGGAAGCGACTCATTATTACAGTTATCAATATCTATACATTTTACATAAAATATACAATTCTGCACATTACGTTTGTTTTTAATCAGTAAATGAACTCATTATGCTAAACTCGTCACAGGAAGGGATCTTGGTGGAAGCTGTATACCGAGTGTACATAATTTTATTTGTCAGTTGGTAATGTGTCTGGAGCTGGTATGTCAGTTAACTGCTAGTAGTCTTTTGTGTTTTCATGTTAATGTCCGTATATTTAGTTCTTTCAGTCTCATTTTTCACAATTGACTCAGTCCTGTTGCTATAAACTGAATTTTACTGTTGTTACGATTGTTTTTTAATTATCACATTAGCTATAGGGGGAAGCTTTGGGCCAAATAAAACTAGTTTAACCCCGCCGCAGCAGGTTTGCGCCTGTCCTAAGTCAGGAAATTTATTAAGCTATTGTGTGTCTTGTTTGTTTTCTTCTTAGTTTACTTTATGTCTATAGGAGTCTCGGATGGTGTTTATTTCGCTGAATTTAATTACTTTAAATTTAGGAGCTGACTCCGACCTGCCGTTGGGTGTGGGGTTTCCTCGCCGTTCACTGAAGATCTTATGGTGGCTTTGAGTTGTTGTTACTCCCCTTTGGGTCGTTGTTTCTTTGACACATTCCCCGTTTCCCTTCTTTTTTTCTAATTAAGAATACAATTACATGTACATTTTTACGTTATGTCTTTGGCAAGTATTAGAATTATCTTTATGTTCTTTTTTGTTATTTGTTCCTTGTGTGATTATCTGCATTGCAGTGTTTCATTCCAACCTAACGGGATACAAACTCTAACATAAAATTTGTCGAAGTGCAAAACCTGTGTTGAATAAAAGGAATTGAAAGACTGCGTTGAAATGAAATACACCTATCGTTTGATCCTTGCAGTTCTCTAACATTGCGAAAAGAACATTGAATCAGCTTATTCACTGTGCAGGGATATTGCTGAACAAGTTTTTGTTGTCATGCTGTCTGATCTTGATCGACAATATAAGCGCAAAATACCGCATGCATGCCCAGTAGCATATGGCTTCACAGGATAGTTTCACGGTAGATCAAGCCTTCAAAATTCTAACAGCTGTTCGTAAAGACTGTATGAATAACGGCATGAATATAGTTGCTCGATGTTATGATATTCTGCTATTCAGAACTTGAGTAGACATTACCAGAAAGAATATTAATTCTAATTTGAATTGAAATTTTTTTGAAGTTTGACTAAAATGACGTGCCTTAGTTTTATTTTCGTGATTTAGTGGATGTATTTTTTCTTTGTTTTCTGTTTTCTTGTTTTACCAAGACTCTAGACTTTGATTTTTATAACTAAAACATCCCTTTTCCTTCTGTGTTTCAAAACTGTAGAGATTTAAAAACTTGACCGACGGTACGAAGCCAAAGACATATCCATCCTGTCAGAACTTTATTTCGAAAGTACAGGGATAATATGGTAAAATCGAATTACACATTAAAAAATATTATGGTTTAATTTTGCACCTTTATACAATGTAGCTCCTGTGACCATAGCTAGACGAGCCCTTGCCTTAACATGGCGACCATCGTCTGTCCAACGTAATCTTTTCATTCAAAGGTCTACCAAGAAACACCCTGGGGAATAGTGGTAATAAAAAAGTTTACGAACAGAGCCGTTAAGAGACAAGAATAGAGCTATTAAGAGCCAAAGTCCAAGAGGCAAACAGACTACGCAGGTGCAAAGACAACTGACAAAAATGTGCATCTCAAATTCGCAGACTTGGCACAGGCATTTCAAAAGGAATACTGAGATTAAGCTGTTTTATGGCGCGCCAACTACCAACCCCCTTTTCAATTTTGGTAGTGTCCAGCAGCAATACAACAGGAACTGCCTGCATCGAAAGGTCACTGACAGTGGAAACAAATGTTCATCTCAGTATCGAGGAAAAAATGAATCAACAGATACTTTTCAATGGATTTATATCTATCAGAACTTTTTCAGATGATCGTATGATACGGAACACTGTAAAACAGTCTTTTGAAATAGTATTTTTTTAGTCCCTTCAAACAACGGCAGTAGAATACCGAAGGAACAAGGGAAGCGAAGACCACAAGAATCGATATCCAAAGACATGGCGAAAACGGCAACAGAGAAAAACAAGGACAAAACAAGGACGTGAGACAGGTACAATGCATGGAAATAAAAAGACGACAGCAAAAACTAAGGCACTCATAGTGTGAACTCCCATGAAAACCGGGAATGACATCAGGTGCTCCGGAAGGGTAAGCATGTCCTCCTCCGCTAGCAGCACCCGCCACAATATCAGTGAGTCAATCCAGGGTTGAGTCAAAACCGGTTATGTCAAATCCGTGAAGACGTGAAATCTAGCTAAGAGGGTGAATAGAATTGGCATGAATAAAAAAATTGTCTAGTTCTTTCTCGGTATGTGTCCATTTCATATCAACATCACCAATAAATCGGAACCATGACAGTGGTTTTTTAGGTGTGTTTAAAAGCAGCCTTTTTTCAATACTGCCCATAAAAAGTTCGCATAGAATGGGGTCACGTTGGTTCCCATAGCTGTACCATTGACTTGTAGGTAGTGCTCTCCATTGAAGGTGAAATTATTATGCTTAAGAACCAATGTTCGCATATTAACTAGACATTCAGTAGGTGGTTCTTTTACATGTACTGAACGTTTCTCCTAAACTTCTTTGCATGCTGCAATGCTATCCTCGTATGGGATGTTGGTGTAAAGTAAAATTACATTCATGGAAACAAGTATTGTAGTCTCTGCAAGATTTAGCTGTTCCATTTTTTGAGGTAGTCTGTAGTATCTTGATTATGTGAGGGGAGATCTTCCAGAAACGGTCTGAGATGAAAATCAACGAACTCTGAAATCTTTTCTGTCGGGTGACTATTAGCTGAAACAATAGGCCTGCCCGGGTTGTTTTCTTTGTGGATTTTTGGTAGAAGGTAGAAGCGACCAGGTTTTGGATCTTGAGGAATAAGGCAATTGAAGGTGGTAGTGTCAATGTGACCGTGTTCATCCATAGCCTCTAGGCTTTCGGTTATCTTTTTAGCAAAATCAAAAGTGCGGTCAGATCCTAGTTTTTCATTAAATCTATTGTCGGAAAGTTGTCGTTCGGCTTCCTGTATACAATCTGTCTTGTTCAAGATGACTACTGCACTATCTTGTCTGCTGGTTTTATAACTATATCTTTTCTTTCTTTGGGATTTTTCAAAGCTGATAGTTCCTGTTTTGACAAATTGTTAGTTTTAGGTACAAACATATCAGAAGCTCTGATAAAACAGTTGGATGAACTTCCTTATCTGAATCGGAACAATCAGTTTTACATCCAGAATTTGATGAAAATGAACTGTTCATGTTGAATATGGCAGTCAAGCAAAAGTTATGGTACTTAATTTCTTGCGCAATAACATAGCCATTACTTAGCACAGCTAGCAGTTTCCAATCGTTCAAATGTTTGCACATTCGTTTAAACGTATTCAAGTTCCATTTTCATTGCCTCCCGAATTTCACAGATGGGAGCTTCTTTCTCGCACAAGAAACATGCATGATTCTCAGAACTTGAACGTCTCCATTTTGATAGAACCTCTTCAACATGTTCTTTAATACTTATAAATTCAAGGCCGAGGGTTTATCCTTTTACCATTTCAAATTATAAACGCATGTTGAAATATCGGATACAATGAAGTTTGGTATTCAGTAAATAACTTTACACTTAGCTCGATCGTTCATCAAATACCAATTCTGTTCCATGCGATCTGAACTTCATCCGGGAAACAAATGCCCCTTTACCCGTAGCTCAGCTCACCCGCGTTTGCTTTTCTTGTGTATTCAGGAGCAACTATTCGACTATATATTCACAAAACAAAGACTTGTTGTGGGACTTGTCAGGTAGTATTTGGAACACGATACTTTGATTCAGTTTTTGGTATAGCTGGTATTGAACCCCAAAAACTGATAAAAAAATCCAGAAAAAACTGGGACGTACGTAATAGGGGATATTGACAGGATATTCTTCATGATTCCGTTAAATATTGGCTTTGGGATCCAATGACCTGAAGATATTACAGGTATACTGGCATCTCACTGATACTGCCGATGTCTACTGAAATCTATGATGATTCTTTATCAAACGCTTCGGGGAGTTTTGAGTTTGATTTTTATTCCGTAGTGCGACAGTGTTTCATATTCCAGCAGACTAGGCTCCTTGAGCTGGCCGGCAGTTTAGCGGCGAGCGCTCCTCAACCCATCTTTCTAAATTACCTTTTCTCTTATTCTTTCTTTCTCAAGATTGTGGTCTTGGGGTTAGTAATCTACCTGTGTTGGGTTTAATTTGTATGTTTATTAAACTATAGGTAAACGGGGTAGAGAAACGGGGAGGTTTGGGTACCCATAAACATGTTTTACCCTACCGCTAGCTCTTGCTAGTGGCGGTACCAAGTCCGGCTATCCCGAGTTCCTATCGTTGTGCATGTTTGTCTTTTGTTATTTTATTGGTTTTTTTTTTGCGGTTCCCTGGTGTATTGTGACTGATTGTGGTTTTCGGTCATTGAAGGTGTTTATCTGTTATCTATTCTACATTAAAAATACTGTTTAAAAAATCAAGCGTAACGCGAATACTTTTCCATACAATCGTAATTTTTCTTGAAAATACAAAAATAATTACATGGTTATAACGATATAATTTTTACGAGATAACGATATATTTATATCGAGATAACGAAATAATTATATCGAAATAACTAAATAATCATATCGAGATAACGATATTTTTATTGTGGTATATTTCAAGAGAAATTACAATTGTATGAAAACCTATTCGCGTTACATTCTAATTTTTAATTTAGTTAAACAGGATGAATTGATTTATATGATAGTTAATTGTCAGCTTATGCTAGGTTTACACTGCCGATCAGATCAACTCGATCAACTCGAACTGCTGTTTTATACCGATCAACATCATAAAATGCATTGATCGAGCTAACTCACGACGTCCATTCGACCTTTACCCGATTGAACACGACCAACACTCGACCATTTTCGATCTGTTAACGATTCACGTACGACGTATGCTCGACTCTTATTCGACCAACCAGATCTTAAGCCGATTAGACCAAACTTGTTACGATTGCCAATAGATAGTCCCTTTTCAAAATATATAGAATCTGCCATATCTTCAGCTAATACAAGACGACAGCTGAAAGAGGCATAAAGTCTAACATTGTATCCGAAGGATCTTCTCTGAATTCACTGGAACAATTACAATCAAAATTGGTCAAAATAGTCCTTTCGTTGTTCCCTTTCAAAAAAGTATCTATCTTATCTGCATGCAATCCAAGATGGATGACAACGGACAACATAATATGACATTCGACCCTCCTAAGATATTCATTCAAAGATCTTCTACTCTGAAACTTCTTTGCCAATTCCCCAAAATTGAAATCAGTAGTCCTTGGTTGATAATATCCGGCAAATTCTCATCATATCAAAGATGGTCATCAGCCAAAATGAATATTTTTATCCCCACCACAAGACGAAATGGCGAGTTATATAACAAAAATAAATAATGACATACGGTGAAGTAAATGAACACGAGACAAAGTCTCTTCAATACATCATGGTTAAACCAAGTAATGGAACATTGTTTTTATTGTTGTTCTTCATTATCACAGACGGACATAATCTGACCAGTTTGTGTTTCAATAAAAAAATCCTAATGCACGAATTAATAATATGATAAATATTAAAGACAAAAACCTGCTTCATCTCATTTCTAAACCCCGATATACAAAGTGGTGAGATATTCTGTTCACCTACAGCACGTGTACATCCGTCCGTCCGCCTTTCTATATGTCCCTTCACTTGTGAGTAACAGTAAACACCTTCACCTAGTAACAATCCACAAGCAAACTTAACTAGAAAAACACAAATGAAAACCAATAGAAAAAACGTAAATAACGATACGAAGTCGGAATAGCCGGACTTGGTACCGGCACAAGCAAAAACAAGCGTTAGGGTTAAACCGGTTCCTGGGTATCCAAACCTCATGTATCTGTCATTATAAATATTTATACTTCGTCATATCGTCGTGTTGTTTGAATAAAATGCCTTAATTTATATGTTGTATTTTAGTTCGTCTATCATATAAAATCAATATTACTTTAAGGGCATTTCTAACCCTCGTTTTTATTGAAATGTTGTTAAAAATGTCAAAAACTGATAAAAAAAAATCCAGAAAAAACTGGGACGTACGTAATAGGGGATATTGACAGGATATTCTTCATGATTCCGTTAAATTGGCTTTGGGATCCAATGACCTGAAGATATTACAGGTATACTGGCATCTCACTGATACTGCCGATGTCTACTGAAATCTATGATGATTCTTTATCAAACGCTTCGGGGAGTTTTGAGTTTGATTTTTATTCCGTAGTGCGACAGTGTTTCATATTCCAGCAGACTAGGCTCCTTGAGCTGGCCGGCAGTTTAGCGGCGAGCGCTCCTCGACCCATCTTTCTAAATTACCTTTTGTCTTATGCTTTCTTTCTCAAGATTGTGGTCTTGGAGTTAGTAATCTACCTGTGTTGGGTTTAATTTGTATGTTTATTAAACTATAGGTAAACGGGGTAGAGAAACGGGGAGGTTTGGGTACCCATAAACATGTTTTACCCTACCGCTAGCTCTTGCTAGTGCCGGTACCAAGTCCGGCTATCCCGAGTTCCTATCGTTGTGCATGTTTGTCTTTTGTTATTTTATTGTTTTTCTTTTGCGGTTCCCTGGTGTATTGTGACTGATTTTGGTTTTCGGTCTTTGAAGGTGTTTATCTGTTATCTATTCTATATTAAAAATACTGTTTAAAAAATCAAGCGTAACGCGAATACTTTTCCATACAATCGTAATTTTTCTTGAAAATACAAAAATAATTACATGGTTATAACGATATAATTTTTACGAGATAACGATATATTTATATCGAGATAACGAAATAATTATATCGAAATAACGAAATAATCATATCGAGATAACGAAATAGCAATTTATCGAGATAACGATATAAATATATCGTTATAACGATATAAATAAATCGAGATAACGATTTAATTATATCGAGATAACGATATATATATCGAGATAACGATATATGTTTTTTTTTATTGTGTTCTTTAGAGGTCCCCTATGGGCTTCCGTACTTTCAAGCGAGAAACAAATTCGTGACAAAGTTATTACAGGCTTATTTGTTATTTATGTGGACTTAGTCACTTTCTTGAAAAAATGGCGCCATGTAAAATTTTTCAAATGGTTAATGTTCTGTGTAAGCAACATGATGTCCAAGAAATACGTACGCCAAATTTCATGTTTGCTCCAGCAAGAGCACGATTTTTACATATTTTGACATAATCTGCTGCAATACAAGGAACTGATATCAATTAAAGAACTTTTTAATCGTACAAAACGGATTTTCTTGAAGCCAGATTTAAAGGTGATCAAGAAGATTATTATACCGAAGGAGAAAGTCCAAACAATTTCTTAGCTATCGCGTAACGAATCAACCGTGAGGCATACACTCAAAAAGCAGGAGAATTAAAAATATTACTCTCTATATCAGAGAAATTGATAATTTTGAAATTTAAGTCATCCGATGTGTCGTAAAGTTTAGCACAGAAATGATCATTTTTAATTCGAAATATAAGTCCAAACAAGGAGTAGATATAGTAATTTCTGTTGTATTCTTTATCTGGAATTCTGGAGGATATATTGATGGATTCCGTTTGACAAAAGATCCGTTAATATTGAAAGAACATTATCAACGCATCTATAAGTGAGATGGAAGGATCTGACATCTTTTATTTTATGAGCCTTAACGAATCCACGAATAAAAAATGTCTCTTAAAGTAAAACCACACGCGTAATTCTTTCCCACTGGTACACGTTTACCAACTTGCTATTAAAAGCACCTCCAAATGTAACAAATTTATTATCGATAAGAAAATCAACCATACTACACATCTGTTTCTCATCGTATCAGACTTTCCTTTGAAACTTGCTTTTGAAAAAATGCGGATTATTAACCCATTAAAACAAATTTCTTTGAATCAGCAAAGGCCTTTGAAGGATACCTTTAATTGGTGATTTTAGTTTACCATGAGTACGTGTGGTATAGAATTTGGAAAATGAAAAGAACGGGATTCAGACTATTTAAAATCTATTTTTTAGTATCAACATGTAATCTGTGTCACTTTGGGCATCGGTAGTCTCACAGTATGCTTGATGTTTGACTGCTGACAAAATGTTAGTTCCATAAATAATGCAGTTGTTGGACTAATTGAATATCCAGCGATGTATCTTTCCTTGTATGCATTTTCGTGTACTCTGCATATCCAATATAGGTACGTCAGGTCTTGATTATTATCCTTAGTTTGAAAATGTAAATATGACATGAACGACCTATGATTGGAGACGATTTTATACTTGTCAAACGAAACTTTTTTGTATGTTTCACTACCTGGTGTATTGTGACCAATGCCTAATTCTCTAATGACAGAGTTGTAATATTCTTCTATGCTTACAAAAACTGTGTTATTAGAAGCTTTGTCTGCAGGTAAAACAAGACATTTGAATGTAATGTAGAGAGACACTTATCAGCTTCACAATCTTCAAATACAGATTTATGATGACTTCAAGAACAAAAAGAAAACACTGGCGTAAATTATCTACTCATATATTGAACGTGCCTCCCTCTCCCGAGATATCCCAGTATAAATCCCTAATGTAGCAATATGGTGGTCAAAAATTCAAATTCAACATTCTGAATGATAAAGCAATCAGATAAAAGGAAACAAGAGCTCAAATGTTTACATAATTATTTTTTTTTTATCTTATTTTTTTATGAAATCAATTGCAAAGGAGTGTTTTTGTTACATATTCTCTTTGTGGATCTGATTTGGGCGTCATCAGCAGTTGGTCTCTATAGTGTTTTCTAGACACTGGGCAGTTTATAGGTTAAAAATAAACTTTTAAATAATGTTATCTAAGTAGTGGGAATAATAAAGAGCGAATTCCTGGCATTGTTACATTGTGCCATTTTGAACGAGTAGATTTAACAAGCTAGTCTTCCCTTTTTAGAATAATAGCAAAATAAAAATTGAATTTCTATTGGTAGTTATGAATTTCACTTTGAATTAGTGCTAGTAATGGATCAAATATTCAAGAGTTTATTTACCGAACAGAAAAACACACACGTTGACAAAACCGGTCTTTTAATTAGCAGTGTGATGGGTCGCACTCGTAGAACCGATCATGCTTACTCTTCATGTGCACCTGATGATACTTTCAGTTTTGTAGTGGTGCACAATGATATTGCTTTAGTATTGTGGCGTTGTTGTTCATTTTTTGTTTTATTTTTCTTCGCCATGATGTCTCAGTTTGGTCAGGGATTTTTTTTTTCTGCCGTGTATTACCCACAGAATATTTGAATCAAACTAGAAGCTCTTCGGTATATACGATTCCTTTTGAAAACAAATGCGATAAAGCGTTGATTTTTGAGAAAGTGGAATTTGGTTTAGGAAACTTTTATGCAAATTCTGGGGACTACCCTGTAGGGTTGAAAATATGTTCAGTTTCCACGGTTAATGATATTCAAATCGAAGAACACATGATTTCCTAATATTTTAAATATTGCAGGATATTAAAACGACGCATATCCTTTCGGTTATTCATTTGAATTTCAGAGATTTTGATACCCAACACGGTAAATACATTTGCATTTTTAGTATTTTTTTATAACATAATATGTTATTTCCTTATTGTTTGTGAACATCGATTTTTTATAGATTATTTGATACTTATATTTTTACCTTAAGGTTATAATATTTAAATACAATATAATTTAATGAGTTATTTCGATTATTACGATAAGAAATTGACGATATGGTTAATTGGAAAGTTATACCTCTAAAATATTTCAATGCTTAGGGTATAAATTGGTTAATTTTTCAGACGAGAAATGTTAATAAGAATTTTTGAAAAATATTCCTGAATTTTACAAAGAAATAGTGAAATGTTTGAATATGTCACGTTGTGACAAACTAAAAACGCCTACTACATTTACAGAATTAAGGAAGCAATTATTGTTAATTAGTAAATACGTTAACTTTGGAAATAAAACTTCAGTTTTTGAAAACTGGATCAAGAGTGACATTTTCTATTTAAGTGATATAATTGACGAGAACGGATGTATTTCATAAGAAATTATTATGAACAAATTAAAAAAACAAATCAAATTGGGTGGCTGAAATTAACATTCTTAGACAATCTTTAACAAAAGAGTGGCAACTAATTTTAAAATCAGATAATTCTGTAAAGAATGTGGTTAACTTCAAAAGAAACAAAATTTTACGGAATAATCTAGATATTTCCGCTATATCAAATAAATGTGTATATCAGTTTTTCATAGAAAGTAAAAAACTGTTATTTCAATGGAAAATAACTAACAATGATTGTTGTAATTTTGTGGAAATGTTGAAGATTAACAACATTATTTCATATCATGCTCTTGTCTGGCAGATTTCGGTGAAAACATATATGAAATTCTCAGTAAATGGTTATCTTTTTAGATAACATTAATTTTTGATGAGTCATATTTCTGGTTAAAATTATTTTTTAACAATATTATTAGTCCATGGGCTTTGATAACCCCTAGTGCACCCCCGCCACTTCTGAACACCACCCATTTTTAAGTCTGTATACACCCCCTCTTCAAAATAAAACATTTTTACACGAGCATAACCTGCACGAACTGGTCGAATTGGGCCCGTCTTTAGACCCACCTACCGAAATTTTGGAAAATTTAGTTTTTTATTTCAAGTTTTTCTTTCAGTTCCTTCAAAATGCTGACCAAATGTTTCCCAGTTATAAAAACATGTTATCAAAAAATTGCTTATTGTATGAGCTTCACATTGAACCCAAGTTTTTAAAATGTCCATGCCAAAACCGTTCCATAGCGCAATTAAAAGTACCTCTACCCCAATAAAATATTGATGAAAAATCTGATATATTCATTGAAATTGTGTAAGTTTGATGGTCTAGAGAACCCGAAGTGCATCTCAATTCCCGATTCTGAAAATTGTTTTTAGTTTTTCAATCTTTTTTCTTCAATATAAAATATGTTAAGACGATGTTTACATATTTTAAATAACAAAAATTTTAATTTCAAATAGACCAAATACATGGACATGTAATTATAATTTTCACCCATTGTAGGTGTTTCCTGTCGTCCCCTTTATTTCATCTCTGGATATTTTCGTTTTTACTAAGTTTTGTCTTTCTTTTGCCTAATATTATTTTTAGTAAACAAAGTTCATTTAAAATAGGTATCAAATGAAAGATTATTATATTTGCTTTACAACCATTACAAATAAAGGCTGTTTTTAGGTATTATAAACATCATACATTAATCAAATTTACCCTTACCCAAACAAATTTACTCTAAAAGAATGTGAATTTTTTCGTCTATTTTCGCATAAAAGTAACCAGAACACACAAAATATGTGTTGTATAGGACAATGTTGCATGAATTATGTTATGATTTTGTATCTTAACAGCCATTTGTTGACCTAACTCAATATTTTGCCCGAAATTGATGAAAAATGGAAATTTTCAACATTTCAGAATTGCCCAAAGTTCACTGTTAAATCGTTTTATATGCTAAATCTAGAGAATATATCTGCAGATATGCCAATTAATTGTACCAAGTGACACATTAGTTGTCTTAAAACATTGGTTAGAAAAACAAGGAGTGTTTGATGTGACTCTGAATACCGAAAATCCTATCCCAACCCAACAAATTTTCACTGAAATTGTCAATTTGTTTTGTCTATTTTCACATAAAAATAACCAGAACATGCAAAGCGTGTTGTTGCATGAATTACATCGTGATATGGTATTTTAACATTGCTCGAATACAACTCAATATTTTCCCCAAAATTAATGAAAATGAGAATTTTCAACATTTCAGACTTATCCATAGCCCACTGTTAAATCGCAATATATGTCAAATCTATAGAATATATCTGTAGATATGCCAATTATTTGTTCTAAGCGATACATTAATTGTCTTAAGTAGAAAAAAGGGAAATGGGAATGTGTCAAAGATACAACGACCCAAAGGAGAGTAATAACAACTGAAAGCCACTGTAAGATCTTCAATGAACGGTGAGGAAACCCAACAACATTGTTTAGAAAAACAAGGACTGATTAATGTGATTCCAAATACCAAACATCTTACCCCTACCCCAACATATTTTCCCCAAAATGTCAATTTGTTGTCTATGTTGGGATAAAAATAACCATCACACGCAAAATCTGCGTTGCATAAACAAAAATGCATGAATTCTATTTTAATTTGGTATTTTAAATCCCACTTGTCAGCTTTAACTCAATATTTTGTCCAAAATTTATGAAAAATGGGAATTTTAAGCATTCCAGATTTGTCCAAAATTCACTTTTAAATCATTATATGTGGCAAATCTGGAGGCTTTATCTGCAGATATGACAATTTTGTTTAAACCGATACATAAGTTATCATTAAACACTGCTTAGAAAAACAAGGAGTGTTCAATGTGACTCTAAACCCGAAAATCTTACCACTACACCAACAAAATTAAACGTAAAAGTCCCCAAAATAAGCCTGTCTTTACATATATATGAACAAAGCAGACTAATGTTTTACTTTCTTTGCAAAAGATGCATTTGATTTATCGTAATATATTAATTTAACACCAAAATGTTTTCGGCGATTTTCATGAAAAATTGGAATTTCCAGCCTTTCAGTTGAATTGTTGAATTACTGCCCATAAACCACGCCCATGATGTTTTTTGTTATACACGGGAGTCTCTGTGTATTTTGGTGTTTAAAAATGATATGTCATTAGACCTTTCTACAATGTTTAAGCTTTTCAAGCTGAATAAAATGAAATAAATTGTGTTGAATATGTGTGGTAAGGGGTAATATGTTTGTAAAGTAAGTGAGAACCGAACCGTCAATCCAAAAGCGAACAATCCAAGGACAATGGCAACACCAGAAACAAAAAAGGCAAAAAAAAAAACAGAGACACAACATGGGTACGGCACAGAAAAGAAAGATGAAGACACTCACACACAAGGATAAACAACGCGGACCCAATAAAAAACCATAGGTGAGATCAGGTGCACCGGTAGAGTTAGCATCTCCTACTTCTTATAAGACACCCGCCGTGTTGAACATGTCAAATCCGGTAGTAAAGTCAAATCCGGTAGAGGAAACAACAATTAAGCTTAAAAAGGAAAGATCTGTTGTCATGTGGGAAACAGATATCCCATAGCGGTCCACAAGATGGTGATGTCGACCGTAAAACTTCTGGAGGGATGACTTCAAGTTTTGGGTAACATACCCAATGGTGAGATTATTAATGATACTGTAACATACCCCATGATGAGATTATTAATGAGACGGTAATATACCCAATGATGAGATAATTAATGAGACTGTAGTTAGTCGAAAATGTATAAAAGCATACTTTCTAATTGCTGAGATATAATGAAGCGATATTTAATCAACATTTTCAAGTTATATATCAATTTCATGAAGTATTTGCATCACAAAGTCAAAACAGCAGAGATTCTGAAAAACACAAAATTCCCCTTTTGCATAAAATTTCGGACAGAAGAGTCGAAAACAGATCTCTTTAAAAGTTTTAATCTACATAAATGATCTTCTGCATGTCAGTTTTAGAGAAATACACACTAGAATTCCCATTAAGTATTATCTATTTATCATTTAGAACCTGAATATTTCAAAATTTACCTTAATTTTTTGGGGAGGGTGCTAATTTTGACATTTCTCAACCTACATTACGTCTTAACCTTAAAAGTGTGCACACAATTCGTTGCTACTATATCATAAATCATTATTAAATTGGCCATTATTAAATATATATTCAGATTTTTACGACCGCAAATTCAGAGAGTCGAAATTCTGAAAAAAATCTAAAATTCCGAAAATTTCAATTTTCAAAAATTTCATACCGAAAATCAAATTTTTATGGATTTTAATGGTTTTAATTTCCAACATTGTATCACACCTGATAAGTGAGGCATAAAAACTTGATCAAATGACGAGGGTTGTTTATCTGAAAGGAATTGAAATCCTAAAATCACCATTTTCGCAATGTTTTGTGTAACAGTGCATTTATTCCACCACAAACATTCATTCCGGAATACATAACTACCCTAGGGTATTTAATCCACAACCAAAATACCCTAGGGAATTATATCCGACAGAATAAAGTGTACTAGTGTATTTATTCCTTGTGAGAAGAAATCAACAAAAGCCGGAAGATATACACCAGGAATAGATTTACGCTTACATTTGCAGGGGAGAAGTACATTTTTTGTATCCCGAGATCATAAAAAGGGCGTAAAGTGCCCAAACTTGTGTTCATTGCAAAGGACATTAAATTGGCTTTAATTTGGTACCCAATTTCAGTACATTTTACTTAACTTTAAAAAATTGTGGAGCTTAAAAGATGAAACTTAAGTTAATACGTAAAGACAAGAATTTTTCATGGCGTACTATAAAAGTTGCCCTATACTGTCTATGCGTGCAGGTTATGTTCGTGTTAACATGTTTTATTTTGAAGTGGGGACATAGAAAGGTCTGGTTCGGAAGTGGAGAGGGGGGGGGGGGTTGCACGGAAAGAGCTTCCAGTCACGGACTCTATGTTTTTCTATTTATATCCGAATGTAGAGCAAAAAATATAAACAATTTCAATGTATTTGTCAATGAATATAAGCAGAGAGTATATGCAGAAAATGAAAATCGTAACTTAATAATGATTAAGTACTGTATTGATGTGATTTATTTATGTACAATTGCAGCAACTATTCACTACCCTGGGTATATAGCGAAATATGACAAATTTAATGAGATATTTCCAGTTTTAGAAACACGCGATATACACATTCTATTTTGGCAATATTCGATACACGTTTTGGCATATGTTCGTTTTGTCAATCAACGAAATGCATTAACGTGTGAATATTTCCATCTCAATGACTTCTCATTGGTATATATCGCCAAAAAGTGTTTTCGGTGATGTGAGCATATTGAATATGAACTGAAATGACGACATTTTAACCTGGATATGGTATGTTGTCTTCTTGACATTTACCCCATTTCCTTTCTTTTTCATATTAAAGAAATTACTTAACGTTAAATTATTTCTAAATGGCAAGAAGAAACCATTTTCTAAACTTTTTTGTCCAAGAAATAAAAATACGCTTGAGCATTAATGATTTGCAAGGAAAAGGCTTAGGGATCCGTTTAAGTCTATTTGCAGAATAGTATTGACCTTGTGAATTCACGTGATATACATTTCTGTTTAAGCAAATTTGATATACGTTTTGGATATGATCGTTTTCGTCAATCTGTGAAATACATGTATATAAACAAGTGAACATTTACATCTCAGTGACTTCTTTTGTCCAACGGCAGGACATCTGTTTATCCATGGGATAAATAAAGACATGGATGTTACGTTATTCGTCATCTTAGTAATAGAACCCCCCCCCCCACACACACACACACACACACTTATGACCCAGACCGATTTTTTTCAGTCCTTTTATACCCTCTCTTCAAAATAAAACATGTTAACACGAATATAACCTGCACGCAAAGACAGTATAGGGCCACTTTTATAGTACACCACACAAAATTCTTGTATTTTAGTTTTATTCGTAATCTTATCTTTTAAGCCCCATAATTTTTATGTAGATAAGTTAGATGTACTGAAATTTGGTATAAAATTGAAGCTTATTTAATATACTTTACAATGAACACAAGTTTGGGCACATTACGCTATTTTTGTGATCTGAGGATGCAAAAAATATACCACTCCTCCTGCCAAAAATAGCGAAAATGACGATTTTTTAGCTTTCAATTCCTTTCAGATAAATAAATCTCGTCCTTTGATCTAGTTTTTATGCCTAATTTGTCAGTTGTGTTACAATGTTGAAAAATAAGACCATTAAAGTCCTTAAAATTTTGATTTTCGGTATAAAAGTTTTGAAAAATCGAAATTTTCAGAATTTTAGATTTTTTCAAGATTTCGTCTTTCTTACTTCTGGATCGTATAAATTTGAATATATATCTAATAATTGCTAATGCAATAATGATTTATTATATGTATGCAACATATTACGTGAAAAAAATTTAGAGTCAGCCTTATTGTGGGATCAGAAATGCCAAAATTAGCACCCCTCCCCCTAAAAATTAAGAGAAAATTTAAAATATTCAGGCTCTAAATGATGAAAAGATAATGTTTAATGCAAATTATTGTGTGTATTTCACTAAAGCTGACATGGAGAAGCCCATTTAAGTAGATTCAAACTTTTTAAGGGGTCTTTTTAAGGTCCTTCTGCTCGAAATTTTATGAAAAAGGGGAATTTTCCGTTTTTCAGAATTATTGCTTATTTGACTTAAAGATGCAAAAACTTCACGAATTTGGTATCTAACGTAAAAATGCTGATAAAATACTGTTTCACTATATCTAAGCCATTAGAAAAGATTGAAGATTTGAACATTTTAGACTTACTAAACTCTCATTAATGGCAAACATATTACCCCCCTAAAAAAACAATAAATTTCAACACAATTTATTTCATTTTATTCAGCTTGAAAAACCTGAACATTGTATAAAGGTCCAATAATATAACATTTCAAACACAAAAATGCACAGAGACTCCCATATATAACAAATGAGATCACGCGCGTGGTATATGGGCAGTTATACAACAATTAAACTTTGAATTTTGTAACATTCCGAAATCCTGAAAATTCCCATTTTTCACGAAAATAGCCCAAATGATTCAATTTTACCCATATTTTCTGCGTTAAAATTTGCATATTACGATTTATCAAATGCATTTTTTAAAAGAAAGTAAAAATATTAGATGTTTTGTTCATATATATGTACAGACAGACATATTTTTTGCATAGTTTTAGCATCATTTTCATGGGGTAGGGGTAAAATTTTCGGTATTTAGACTTACATTGAACACCCCTGGTTTTTCTACACATTGTTTTAAGATAACTTATATATCCCCAAGAACAATGAATTGGGATACCTGCAGATAAATCCTCCAGATTTGCAACATATAACTATTTAAAAGTGAATTTTGAAATGCTGAAAATTCCGATTTGTCATAAATCTTGTACCAAATATTGAGTTTAATCTGAAAAGTGGGACTTAAAATGACAAATCATGATAAGATTCTTGCAACATCTTTATATCCAATGCAGACTTTGCGGGTTTTGCTTATTTTTATGCGAATATAGGCCAAAAAATGACTACTTTAGGGAGAATTTGTTGGGTTAGGGGTAAGATTTTAGGTATTTAGAGTCACCTTTAACACTCTTTGCTTTTCTAAACAATGTTTTAAGACAACTAATGTATCACACAGAACAATCAAATGGCATATCTGCTGTCATATCCTCCAGATTTGACATATATTACGACTAAACAGTGAACATTGGACAAATTTGAAATACAGAAAATCCCCATTTTTCATTAATTTGGGGCAAAATATAGAGTTTAAGTCAACAAATGGCTGTTAAAATACCAAATCATGATGTTATTCATGCAACATTGTCATATATAACACATATTATTCGTGTTCTGGTTATTTTTATGCGAACAAAGACATAAAATTGACGATTTTAGGGAAAATTTATTGGAGTAGGGGTACGATTTTCGGTATTCAGAGTCACATTAAACGTTCCTTGATTTTTTAAACACTGTTTCCAGACAACTTGTATATCCCTTAGAGCAATTAAATGGCATATCTACAGATATATCCTACAGACTTGCCATATATAACGGGTTAACAGTGAACTTTGACCAAATCTGAAATGTTGAAAATTCCCATTTTCCCTCAATTTTTGGTACAATGTTGAGTTTAAGTCAACAAATGGCTGTTAAAATATTAAATCGTGATGCAATTCATGCAAAATTGTCATACTGAACACACATTTTGCGTGTTTTAGTTATTTTTATGCGAACATAGACAAAAAAATTGACAATTTTAGGGAAAATTTAATGGGGTAGGGGTGATATTTTCGGTATTCAGATTCACATTAAACACTCCTTGTTTTTTCTAAGCTATGTTTTAAGGCAACTTAATTAATCGCTTAGATCAATTAGATGGCAAATCTGCAAACATGTCCTCCGGATTTGACATATTTAACGATTTAACAGTGGACTTTGGATAAATCTGAAATGTTAAAAATTGGGATAAATATTGAGTTTAAGTCGACAAATTGCTGTTAAGATAGCAAATCATAAAGTAAATCATGCAACTTTGTCATATACAACACATATTTTGCGTGTTCTGGTTATTTGTATGCGAACATAGAGAAAAAATTGACAATTTGGGGGAAAATTTGTTAGGGTAGGGGTAAGATTTTCGGTTTTCAGAGTCTCATTAAACACTCCTTGTTTTTCTAAGCAATTTTTTGAGACAACTTATATATCCCTTAGAACAATTAATTGGCATATCTGCAGATATATCCTTCAGATTTTGAATGTATAACGATTTAACAGTAAACTTTGGATAAATCTGAAATGTAGAAAATACCCATTTTTCATAAATTTCGGGCAAGATATTGAGTTTAAGTCAACAAATGGCAGTTAAAATACGAAATCACAATCTAATTCATGCAACCTTGTCATATACAACACACAATTTGCGTGTTCTGGTAATTTTTATGCGAACATAGACAAAACATTGACAATTTTAGAGTAAACTTGTTGGGGTAGGGGTAAGTTTTAATGGATGTAGGAAGTTTATAATACCTCAAAACTGCCATAATTTGTACCAGCTGTATAGAAGACATTATGAAGTTCCATTTTATTCCATCTTTTCAAGAATTTGAACCACTCATAGATAAGATGAGACAAAAAAGGGACAAAACTTTGTCGAAAACGAAAATATTCAACGATGTGTTTTATTTGTCTATTTAAAAGTGATAGTTTGGTCATTCAAAACATACTTACATTATGTTAACATGCTTAATTTTTAAGAAAGTACATTAAAAGACTACAAAGAATTATTAAATGAAAAACATACTGGTTTCTAAGGACCGTTGAACTTACACGATTTCGAGAAAAATCTTAAAATTTTTGTCAACATTTCGAAGGGGTAGGGGTAAGATTTTTCAATTTGTATAGAAATGGTACTTATGTGCAATATTTTTAAAGCGTATACCATAGGCTATCATTCTATACCATTTTTTCATAACTGAGAGGCACCAATCAACAATTTGAAGCAACTGGAAGAAAAACTTTGATCAAAAACGAAATTTTCCGAAATTTCGTTGGGTGGGTCTAAAAAAGGGGGCCTGTTTCAATATTGCGTGCAGGTAATGCATATGTTTACAGGTTTAATTTTGAAGAGGGGGGTATAGAAGGACTAAAAATATGGGTGGGGATCATAAGTAGGTGGGGGTGCACGGGGGGGGGGGGTTATTTCAGCCCATGGACTGTAATGAATTCCACTCAAACCGGTACTGGGGTTACTATGAGGTATTAGCAAAAGCTCATTTTTGAAGGCCTCATTGTGACTTAAAGATGAAGAATAACAATAATAGCGTTGTTTCATTCCTAGGTTCAACGATATATTTGCAGAGACGTTGTCTCATGTACATTAATTTCATATCCATTCATCTGTACTTTGTGCCTGTCTGACGTCATTGCTTTGTGTTTGGCGCCATTATTTTCTGTGATCTCATTTTGGCCATGTCTTTGGACTTCGATTTTTGTGGATTTCCCTACTTTGTTCCCCCGGTATTCTACGGCCGTTGTTTCATTGTTTATGATGAAATGACGCTTTTCTTGAGGAAAGTAACAGCATTTTTTAAACAAAATAATTTGCACTTCTGTTAAAATTTAAAAGTGCATTTTTCCATTCTGTTTGTAAATAAGTGAGATTTGAACCGATAATCAAAAGACAATGGCTACATAGGAAACAACAAAGATATCCATTACATACGTACGACACAGAAAAGAAAAAAAAATGCAGACAGACATAGTAAAGAACAACACGGACCCAAAGTGAAACCATGGCTGAGATCAGGTGTACCGCTAGAGTAAGCATCTATTGCTTTTTATAAGACACCCGCAGTGTTTAACATGTCAATTTCGGTAGTTAAGTCAAATACAGTGGAAGAAAAAACAAACAAAAATTGTTTAAAGGAATTTGTCCCCATACATTTAAATCAAATTGCACATATGAGAAAATAGACAACACTTACCTGATTTATTTGTTTCATTAAAGAATTGTTCTGTAATTATCAAGGCTGATTCGGCATTTCAATTTCTTAATGTTGCAGGTTCGTCTATTGACTTACAAAATAAAGTTTTTTTTTTCTTACCTTTACAAAGAAAAACTAGATGTTGTCGGAAACGCCAGCTAATCCCGCACTCCCTGTTTGACAC
This sequence comes from Modiolus philippinarum, assembly GCA_002080025.1. Classification (NCBI taxonomy): domain Eukaryota; kingdom Metazoa; phylum Mollusca; class Bivalvia; order Mytilida; family Modiolidae; genus Modiolus; species Modiolus philippinarum. The sequence goes on from MJUU01011105.1 coordinate 120,461, forward strand.
AGAAAACAGTTGTTATTCACCCTAGGCATATTTTTTTCATTATTTTTTAAATCTACCTATTGATAGTCATTATTGTTATCAAAAGAATTCTAGGATATATGGTTGCTAAGTAGAATTCCCCAAAATAAGTGGTCTTTGAGACTTTCAGGAAATTTACCAAGATTGGAATCAATATTTTTGAAATCCAGTTGATGAAAATGTTCTTTTCAAACTAAATAAACAATTTAAGTATGGTTGCTAGGTAAAATTCCAAAAAATAAGTGGTCTTTGGGACTTTCAGGAAATTTACCAAAATTGGAATCAAATATTTTTGAAATCCAATTTATGAAAATGTTCGCTATAAACTACACAAACATTTTAAGTATGGTTGTTAGGTAGAATTCCCAAAAATAAGTGGTCTTTGAGACTTTCAGGAAATTTACCAAAATTGGAATCAAATATTTTTGAAATCCAATTGATGAAAATGTTCGTCCTAAGCTACACAAACATTTTAAGTATGGTTGCTAGGTAGAATTCCAAAAAATAAGTGGTCTTTTAGACTTTCAGGAAATTTACCAAATTGGAATCAAATATTTTTGAAATCCTATTCATAAAAATATTCGTCCTAAACTACACAAATATTTTAAGTATGGTTGCTAGGTAGAATTCCCAAAAATAAGTGGTCTTTGAGACTTTCAGGAAATTTACCAAAATTGGAATCAAATATTTTTGAAATCCAATTCATGAAAATGTTCATCCTAAGTTACACAAACATTTTAAGTATGATTGCTAGGTAGAATTCCAAAAAATAAGTGGTCTTTGAGACTTTCAGGAAATTTACCAAAATTGGAATCAAATATTTTTGAAATCCAATTGATGAAAATGTTCGTCCTAAATTACACAAACATTTTTAATACGGTTGCTAGGTAGAATTCCAAAAAATAAGTGGTCTTTGAGACTTTCAGGAAATTTACTAAAATTGGAATCACCTTTCAGAATCCTAAGTTATAAGAATTTTGTTTTTTACCAAACACTTGTCAGAATATAAGATAATATGCCAAAATCAAAAGAAAATATGTGTCTTTGACATTTTCAGGAAATTTACCAAAGTTGGAACCGGAACCAAAATTCAAAAAAGCTTATTGCAAAACTATAGACTATATGCAACAATTCTGCATAAAGATTTGATCCCTAAATCCAAAAATGTAGGAGGAGTTTGTGTCACATGCCACATGTGTCTAATCCACATCTTTGGGTCTTTGTTAGAATTGACATCATGGGGCCTCTTGTTTGCACCAAGACCAATATCAAAAATCCGAAAGCTTATTGCGCATCTACAGACTATATGCAACAATTCTATAACAAAATTAAATCCATAAATCCATAAATGTAGGAGGAGTTTGTGTCACATGCCACATGTGTAAAAATTGATATCATGGGGCCTCTTGTTTGCCCCAAGACCAATATCGAAAATCCGAAAGCTTATTGCGCATCTGCAGACTATATGCAACAATTCTATAACAAAATTAAATCCCTAAATCCAAAAATGTAGGAGGAGTTTGAGTCACAAGAAAAGTGTGACGGACGGACGGACGGACGGACAGACGGAGGGTATTACATTATCCCCGAACTTTCTTCGAAAGTGCGGGGATAAAAAACGACACCAAGTCAAGTCTATGGCAAGCGATTAGATAATAAGTTTTCAGGACACCTACGCTTTTCACATTCGATCTTACTTACGAATTGGGCTGTGGTTGTCCTTTAACCAGATCATGTTATGAAATTAGTTTTATTGCAGATCCATCCTAATTGGTTGAAAGCAGACCACATGATAAACTCTGCATACTACCATTTTCGTACTACTAGTCCAATAACTATGTATAGACCGGTCTATACACGATTTTTGGACCGATCAAGTGTATTATGACGTCAAATTTATAAAATATATTTCTATACTGTGTTGAAGGTACTCACTAGATACCAGATAAATTAGAACTGTGTATTAACTAAAATGAGCTTTTTATTTTCAAGAGTATCTTTATGCAAACGGAAAACAAAAAAAGGAAAAAAAAAAGAAAACCACAATCGAGCAGGAATTAAATAACAATGATTGTATTTTTTCAATACATAACTGATGTGTCCGGCAATATCGTAATAATTGCCCTCAAGATCATGGTATAGACTACAGAAATGACCTGGGCGCGCTATTCTCTTGTCTATAGCATAGCTCTCAGGCAGTCTACATTACGGTATTGCCCTCAGAATCATTTACTCGTATATAAATATTCCATAAATCATGTCCAGGTCCTCAATTTGAAGTTATTCAACATATTACGATTTAAAAAAAGAATTCAATGATAAACTAATGTTAATTTTCAACAGAATTTATAATCGAAATGTCAAAGTCATACAAAACTTTCGTCTATCTTATATTCAGTTTATATTCGTACTGTATATTCCTTTTTTATTTTTGGTTCTTTCTATAAATAAAAGCAGTCTTAAGGCACATCAAATAGTTCCACTTTAGATAATAGCTAGCTAAAACAATGTCAATGTTTTCCTGGAGTTTGATAAATATGACATCACAAAGGCCATGCGAGTTTTTGATATCACTTTGCGTCAACCAGTCTAAAAAACTATAAGATATAGAGGCCAACTTTTAATAGCAAAAATGTTCAGCATATCAAGTTCTACTCACCTAAAAGTTATGCAGAAAATCTAAATTTCTATATAGAAGTTATCGCCCTTGATTAGTCTTTTTTTCTTGTAATTGGAAGCACTTTGTCTTATTTTTAAAAAGGCTTTGAAAAAGATGTAAAGTTTAAATAGAAGATCTGTTCATCTAATCAAGAACTATAATTTCTACATTATTTCGACAGTTTTGCATCTCATCCGAGATGGCCGCCACCGGGGAACATAGTTTAACATTGAACCCTATGGGAAAATGTTGTAAATTGTTAATTCTTGAAAACCGTTTCATACATCAAGTTGATATTAATAGGGCATGGTAACATGACGGCTAAAACAAATGAATGATTTTAGTACCGATGCGATCATGAATTAAAGATAACTGCCACTGCAGATCTCAGTTTAAGATCGGACTTTATGGGTAAAATGTTGTAAATTTACATTTCCAAATCTTGAAAATCATTTCATATATCAAGTAGTTATTAGCTAAGCATGATTTTTAAACAAATATATGATTTTAGAACCGATCATAAGTCCATGATGGCACTGCAGAATTGGGTTTAAGATAAAACACTGTGGGAAAATGTTGTAAATTGTTAACTGCTGAAAACTGTCTTATTCATCAAGTTGATATTGATTTCAAGTTGATATCAGTTAAGGTTCCTCAATGCGTTGAAGACCGTACGGTGACCCCTAGATGCTTTGTTTTGGGTCGTTTCAACCTGGGGATGGGATGTTGTCTCCTTGACATTTACCCCATTTCCTTTCTTTTCATATTAACTAGGCATGGTAACATGATGGTCATTAAACAAATGTTTGATTTTGATACCGGTCATAAATCCAAGATGGCATCCACTGCAGATCTTAGTTTAACATAGGAACCTATTCGAAAATGTTGCAAATTGCTAATTCCTGAAAATTGTTTCATATTATTATGGCAGTTATCAACCAGATGATTTATTTACTTCTAAAGATTAAACTAATGGCTTTATTATTGAAAAAAAAATTATTTGATCAATGGCTGCCTGGTGAGCAATGCAGGCTCATGGTAGCCTCTAGTTTTTATTGGTAGGATATTCATTAAAATCTTCCAGATTAACGATATTTGTGATCTCCACGAGGTAGTTTTTTTTCAAATCTAAATATTTTTATTTATAACTCTGACACAAGTTCGGTGACTTTTATTAATTTAAATAACATATCTTTATGGTGCATAATATCAAAGTGTCAAGAAATCGGCAAAGTCTTTAAAGTATTGCAAATTTAAATTTAAAAAGTCATAGATACTGTTTGTTCAGTGATTCAGAGAATTAGTTAAAATCTCGAATTCAATTTTTTTTTCTAAAACGTCTTGATAATTTTGACATGTTGTAACTGTTCTTCAAACCAAGTTTGATATACATATTGTGTTTGTTCCGTTTCTTATTATTGTGAAGACTTTTTGTTCTTTAATAAGTATTTTACATTAAATAATTGTTGAAAATTTTCTTTGAGATGCCTTCACTAAATATCTTGATACTTGACACACATTACCACCAATGTATGTATTTATCCATGACGGTGGAAAAAATTAGAGGCCTTCGAAATATGTAAACAACTTCAACATCGTCCGATTTCAAAATTTTTTTTAGATAGATTTTGACGCTACAAATAAGATGCGTTTATCGAACTAATTGCGGAGACGACATTTGCTATTGCTGGTACTTGAATTCTAGTTATCACTTTTCTTCTTTCATTTATCTTATCTAAGATATTAATCAGATTTCATTACACTTCACAGGTATATATGACTCTATATAGAATTCACGCAACTCTTAAAATTTTTCTAGATGACAACACTTGTAAGGAATTGAGAAAAAAGGCTGGAAATTTTCTAGGTACATCAAATAAGATGAAATTTAATACGAAGGTTTTCTGGTAAATGATTGCTAGCCCCAAATTTTCAAATGACTATTTGTGGCATGGAAACTAAAAAGGGTGGAAAAATTAAAGTGCACCGATTAAACGAAAAGTTGGGGATCAATTTCAAAAAAAAATAAAATAAAATAAATCAAGAAAAAGTGGATCACCGATCTCGTTTCAATGAAAATTAATGTTCATTTTGTATATTTTGTGTGGCTGATCCATTTTTTTTTCTTTGCCAATCCTGGAATCTTACGTAATTTTTTTTTACAAAATAACTTTAACTTGTGCAATTAACAATTCAACATCAAACCGTTGATATCTGCCCTTAAATTTTATGATTTGATTATAGACCAAGCCCTTTGCTTCAAAAGTTTGTAGGACAGACAATTTGAGAATATATTAGTTTTATATTTTGGTACATGTTATACATCAAATATAACATAAAAACCATGGTATAAATATCCTTATGAAAGCCTGCGTTAGTTAACCAACTTAACAAAAAAATTAATTAATTTTTAGCTCACCTGACCCAAAAGGCTTCAATCAAACTTTACAGTATTGCCCATTTTGTTCCGATCCAACAAAAAACATGGCCGCCAGCGCGGAACTTAGGTTTAACATTTGACCCCAGCGGGAAATCTAGTGGTATAAAATTATCTCCCTTCTAGAAAAGCTCTTCTGTGATTATAAGATAAGAGCATGGCGACGAAAGTAAACAACCGACAAATTGTTAAGATTAAAATAAGAAACAAACGAATACAATATTTAGTTCAAACGTCATTCAATTACCAGACCTTTGCTCTGTAGGGAAAAATGATTAAACTTGTCCATAAGAAGGATTGATACGAGAATTTCTTAAATAATTAACTGTCGTCAAAAAAATATTCAACTGACAGACTGGTCAAAATCAATTGCTATCGGGTGTTAAAATGCATGTACCCTGACAAAATTTTATGTACAGATAGATTTTTAAACAGACATCATTTATAGACCACTTTAGTGACGATTACTGCGTAAGAAACGATGCCATCCAAAAAGTCTTTCGTTGTTGCTAAGAAAATTATGTTGTCCTGAAACAGCGCCATTTAGTTTTTATACCCGGTAATCATCATCACAAGATTTCATTGGTTCAATGGTCAAGTCTACGTATCGATCAGGAAAAAGAGGCGTGTCTTCATTGAAAGAAACCACGTGTATGAGTGAGTAGTAATCGATTTTGTAAACAAAAATGGAAAGTAAAACAGTGAAATATCGTCTTTTTTTAATTTATTGTATCTGAACCGCTACATGTACCCTGACGAAAATCGGCACATGAAAAGATGATTATTTAAAGAAAAAGCATATTTTTTCTGGTCAATGTCAGGCTATAAGAAACGGTACGATCCACAAGTCTCTATAAGAAGAAAATTATCAAAAATATCATTTTTCTTCTAAAATATGCAAAGTACATTCAATCAAAAACTTTTTGTCATTTGTATATATAGAAGTCTGTCATATGCACATGAAGAAGTAGAATATTTTACATTATAAGTAACTTTTAAAGCACCTAACAACATACCTTAACAATGTAATCGACTTTTTTATCTTTTCTAAACGAGAGCTCACATTCTTTTGTTTAAATACCACTGGATATTGGACTGACCCTATGGGAAAAAATCACATTTTCATCCTCTCCTCTGAAACCACTGAAGCAAATTCGACCAAACTTAACAGAAATGATATACGTAAGACTTGTAGCTAAGATTCCTCATTTTATTTCGATCCGATAAAAAAACATGGCGGCTAGCGCGGAAATTATGTTTGACATTGGACCTATGGGAAAAATCACATTTTCATCTTCTCCTCTGAAACCTCTGAAGCAAATTCAACCAAAACTTAACAGGAATGGTGTACTAAAGGTCCTAAACGAAGATTGCTCATTTCGTTCCGATCCGACAAAAAACATGGCCGCCAGCACGGAACATATTTCAACATTGGACCCTAAGGAAAAATCACATTTTCATCTTCTCCTCTGAAACCACTGAAGCAAATTTAACCAAACATTACAGGAATGATGTACTAAAGGTCCTGTACAATGATTGCTCATTTCGTTCCGATCTGACAAAAAACATGGCGGCGAGCGCGGAACTTAGGTTTAACATTGAACCCTATGGGAAAAATTATATTTTCATCTTCTTCTCTGAAACCACTGAAGCATATTCAACCAAACTTAACAAGGATGATGAACTAAAGGTCCTTAACAAAGATTGCTCATTTCTTTTAGATTCGATAAAAAATTTGACTGCCACCAGGGAACATAGTTTAACATTGGACCCTATGCGAAAATCACATTTTCATCTTCTTCTCTGAAACTACTGAAGCAAACTTAACCAAACTTTACATGAATGATGTACTTAAGGTCCTTAACAGATATTGCTTATTTAGTTCAGATCCGATAAAAAAAACATGGCCGCCAGCACGGAACATAGTTTAACACTGGACCCTATAGGAAAATCACATTTTCATCTTCTCCTTTTAAACCACTCAAAAAAATAATATAAAATAAATCAAGAAAAAGTGGATCACCGATCTCGTATCAGTGAAAATTAATGTTCAGTTTGTATATTTTGTGTGGATAAACTAAAACTTGTGCAATTAACAATTCAACATCAAACCGTTGATATCTGCCCTTAGATTTTATGATTTGATTATAGACCAAGCCCTTTGCTTCAAAAGTTTGTAGGACAGACAATTTGAGAATATATTAGTTTTATATTTTGTTACATGTTATGCATCAAATATTACATAAAAACCATGATATAAATATCCATATGAAAGACTGCGATAGTTAACCAACTTAACAAAAAAAGTAAATTAGTGTTTAGCTCACCTGACCTAAAGGCTTCTTTCAAACTTTACAGCAATGATGTACTAAAGGTCCTTAACAAAGATTGCTAATTTCGTTCCGATGCGACAAAAAACATGGCGGCCAGCACGGAACATAGTTTAACATTGGACCCTAAGGGAAAATCACATTTTCATCTTCTCCTCTGAAACCACTTAAGAAAATTTAACCAAACATCACAGGAATGATGTAGTAAAGGCCCTTTACATTGATTGCTCATTTCGTTCCGACCTGACAAAAAACATGGCGGCCAGGGCGGAACTTAGGTTTAACATTGAACCCTATGGGAAAAGTCATATTTTCATCTTCTTCTATGAAACCAGTGAAGAAAATTCAACCAAACTTTACAGGAATGATGAACTAAAGGTCCTTAACAAAGATTGCTCATTTCTTTTAGATTCGATACAGAATATGGCTGCCACCAGGGAACATAGTTTAACATTGGACCCTAAGCGAAAATTACATTTTCATCTTCTCCTCTGAAACGAATGAAGCAAATTCAAACAAACTTTACATGAATGATGTCCTTAAGGTCCTTAACAAAGATTGCCTTTTTAGTTCAGATTCGATATAAACATGGCAGCCAGCACGGAACATAATTAAACATTGGACCCTATAGGAAAATCACATTTTCATCTTCTCTTCTTTAACCACTGAAGCAAACTTTACAGGAATGATGTACTAAAAGTCTTTAACAAAGATTGCTCATTTCATTCCGATCCGATAAAAAACATGGCAGCCAGCGCAGAACCTGAGTTTAATATTGGGACCAAATGGGAAAAATCACTTTTTCATCTACTCCTCTGAAACGACTGATGCAAATTCAACCAGACTTTGCAGGAATGTTGTACTATAGGTCCTTAACAACGATTGTTCATTTCGTTACAATCCGATATAATCATGGCGGCCAGGTTTAGGTTTAACATTGGACCCTATGGGAAAATTAACATTTTTATCTTCTCCTCTGAAACCACTGAAGCCAATTGAATTAAACTTGATAGGAATAATGTACTAAAGGTCCTTAACAAAGATTTCTCTTCGTTCCGATCTGATAAAAAAATGTGGCCGCCAGCATGCAACATAGTTTTAACATTGAACCTTATGAGAAAATCATATTTTCATCTTCACCTCTGAAACAACTGAATCAAATTCAACCAAATTTTACAGGAATGGTGAGCTTAAGGTCCTAAACAAAGACTGTACATTTCATTCCGATCCAATAAAAAACATGGCCGTCAGCACGGAACATAGTTTAACATTGAACCCTATGGGAAAATCACATTTTCAAATTCAACCAAACTTTACAAGATGATGTACTAAACGTCTTTAACAAAGATTGCTCATATTGTTCCGATCCGATAAAAAAACATGGCAGCCAGCGCAGAACCTGAGTAATATTGGGACCCTATGGGAAAAATCACTTTTTCATCTACTCCTCTGAAACGGTTGAAGGAAATTAAACCAAACTTTACAGGAAAAAAATGTGTGGAAGGTCCTTTGCAAAAAATACTCATTTCAATAGGATCGGAAAATAAACAGGGGTGTTATTGGAGATTATAGCTAAACATTAGTCCACATTGGTAATAAACATCATTTTTGAATCGTCATCACTGTTAAAACATAAGGAGTATCTCCCTCTTGCATAGCTATGACCTTAGCTGATTTTGGCTTTCCAATTTAGATCCGATTGGTAATTTGTTCTCTATCAGCTTTAACACATATTTCGGTTCATGGATTTCCAAATTTATAGATTCGATCTGCACTGATGAGACATAAGTTGTCGAAATGCGCATTTGCAGAACCTAAATTCACAGAAACCTCGGTATTTTGTTATTTTGGACATGCATGGCATAGAAGCATTTTGTCACATGAACGATACAGGCGCAGTCTCTGAGCCTCTAGTTTAGACATGCCGTCAATCAATGTTTAATTGCAGACAAATGGAGTGCCTTTTTGGAAAGTTGATTGTTCATTGGTTTTACATGGAAATAGGTAAGAATATTTAAATAAACAATTAATTGCATCGTTCATGCTTTTGATTTATTAGTAAATTCAAAACCAATTGAATTGGTATTACATTTAATTGTTTGTGTCTTGAACTTGAACTCTATTTATTCTCATAAACAATACAGTTACAGAGAAGATATACAATACACATATATAATGAGTATAAGTATGTGTGTGACAAATGTACAGAATATCTAAATAACTAACCTGGAGGACAGACTCTCACAGATATTATTTAATAAATTTACAGAGTTTCACCAATAATGCAGAAATTTACAGAGTTTCACCAATAATGCAGCGTTTCTTGATGAAGATAACGAGCTAAACTTCATAATATTTGCGTTTCGAGTACAGTATTGTGGCAAATGTTGTTGCCTCTTGTTTTTTAATAATTTGCATGCGATTATATAATGAAATTCATTACAGATGTCGGCGGAATCACAAAGATGGCACAACCTATTATTTCGCGGTAGGTTATACCATCTTCCCGTTTCCACCGGCAATCGGTGATTTCCACATCTAAAAGGAAGAATTGATAAATATTTTTCTTCTTCAATCATTTTTATGCAATATATAACATATACTTTTGGGTGAATTATACATTTCAGCATACCATTGTTGTTGGAACTGATCCTTAAACTTTTGCTTAATAGATTTTACTATCCATTGTTTATCAAATAAATGTGGATTATGCCGAACATTTGACATTCCAAAGTCATCAAAAATTGATTTTACAAAGGATAGCATTTACTTCCAATACCATAATTGGTAAAATTAATAATGAGCAAATTATATAAAATATAAGATATTTTACAATCTTTTCTAGTTGGTAAACGACACCAAATTTATCTAAAAATATTTAATTTCGATTTCTATAGGGTATTTTCCCAACTCGCCATAAAGCGTAAAATAAGAGTTGATTGTTTTAATCGAAATATATGCTTACAAAATCTAAGATGTACTTTTTCAAATATGTCGGAGTTTTCAAATCCCCATATCTCTGATCCATAGACTAAAATTGGGACAATAGCTTTATTAAACATTTGTAATTGACATACATGTGTAATAATGAGAGTTTATTTGATCAACATTTTTTAATTATACTATACATAGCTTTAGTACTCTGTTCGTATTTTCTTGTTTCTTAAAACGAATCACTCTTTAACTTTTCCTTGCTGTACATTATGATAAGCTTTGAATGTACCTTTTTGTCGAGGACTGAAACTTCGAAAATAAATGTTCTAGCGCGTATCGTTCAGTTTGCTACAAATCATTGTTGAAACTAGTAACTTGTGAGTCAGCTGATCGTACTGAAACGTCCTACAACATTGTCGAGCATAAAAACCACGATGCATAAGAGAAAAGTCTAATGTAATTTTAGAAATAAAAATACATGTTAAAAATAAGTATATTAACGTTTCAGCATTTAGCCATATCGTCAACTTATGTCTCTTTTGTGCAGATCAAATCAAAATATTTTGCAATCTATACACCAAAATATGCGTTAAAAGCTGATAGAGAAGAAACTACCAATAGGATCTAAATAAAATAGCCAAAATTAGCTTAGCTATACCAGACGGAGAAATTCCTTAAATTTAAACACACTTTTCTTAAATTTAAATATTGCAAGTTTTCAAATATTCGGGCCAGCACCGAATTGCTGTCTAATGTGTTGGCGAACATCCTCGGGAGCTAACAATCCACCTGCAGAATCATCGGCCAAATTGTAATAAACAACAAAATACCGCAATTACTCTGAATTCATTTTCTGCATATGGCCATTTCGACAACTAGTGTCTCTTCAGTGCAGTTCAATCAAAATATTGTGAAATCCATTAACCAAAATACGTGTTAAAAGCTGATAGAGAACATATTTCTTTTGGGATTCAAATAAAAAAGCCAAATTCAGCTAAGGACAGAGCAATGCAAGAGGGAGATATTCCTTAGTTTTAAACCAAATCTTCTTAAATTCAGATATTTTAAATAAATACATAAAGAGGGGACGGAAATATGCATTTAAGCCAGCTGATGACCAAACACCTCTATCATATCATTTCAGTATTAACGAATGAGATTGCGTATGTTAAAGAATATGCAACGGGAATACTGCATTGTCCTTTCATATCAACAAATCAACCAATAATATGGAGGGGACCACCAAACTTAGCATCTCTTAGCATAAACGAGGAAGTGAACGATGGTCATAATAGATCTGGTAAACTGGTAATAGTTCAGACAAACCCAGGAAGGTACGACCTGAAAATAAAAAACTTCACACAAGACGACATAGGAGCATATCAGTGTGAAACTGTTGTTCACGGAGAAGCAAAGGAATACAAAATATCTACCTTGTTAGCAGGTACCAAATACTTCACGTATGCAAACATATGTCAAAATATTGACCATGACAACAAATTCAACTGATATATATCAATGAAAGCACCTGAAGTTTGGTTAAATTTTAAAACGTTCGGTTACACAAACTGTATCCAGATGTCACATTTTTTTCGAACAAAATATGACGTAAAAAACAATACATTGAGCGTCAACATCATCAGACGTAATATTGGTATGAGAAAAAGTTTCTGGGTGCTTTTTCATCGTGTATTCGATGTGTCCACGGTCGAGTCTTGCAATTCGTTGTGTCTCTTTATTGGATAATGAGAGATTGTGGTATTGAGGGACAATTATACAGTAATTTGATTTTTTTTTCATTTATTATTCCATTTTTGTAGTCGTGCAACGAATGTGAGGATTGTTTTCATAATGCAGTTTGTAACTATAAGATTCTCAATTAGTATAAGGGTCACTTACGCAAGTAACAAATAAGGTTCATTAAAACCATAATGGGATGATAACAAAATTATCGAACAGAATTGTATCAGCCGAAATCAAAGAGACAAAAACAAATAACTAAATACCGAAGTAATTTGTAAATTTCGTTTCTGAATATGGACATTTCGACAACTTATGTCTCTTCAGTGCAGATCAAATCAGAACATTTTGAAGATCATACCCCAAGCAAAAAAGATCTGATAGAGAACAAATAACTCAAAAGATCTAAATAAAAAGTCAATGCCAGCTAAGGACAGATATTTGCAAGAGGGAGATATTCCTTAGTTTCAAGCCGAATTTTCTAGAATTTAAATAGTGGAAGTTTCCAAATAAAACCGGTCTTTGGGTCAGCATCTAAGTACTGACCACTTGGTGGGGGAATAACTGTCTACCAGCAGTGGCATCGGTTAACTGATATTAATAACAAAATAACGACGTTAGCTGTAAATTTCGTTTCTGCATATGTCCATTTCGACAACTTATGTCTCTTGAGTGTAGATCAAAGTTAGTGCAAACAAATAACGAAAAATTGTAAACTGTAATGGCTCTGACTTGGAACAGATAATTTAGATGAAGTGGTCAGTAATTCCGTTTTATGTCGGGCAAAACTCACCTTTCATTATGGTAGTTTCCGGTAGCAACTCAACAGCAATTGCTATTAAAATGTCGGAGATAATGAAAAGAAATTTTCATCCCAGTTTGAAGTGAAACAAGAATATTTAATCACAGTTCGGTCGGAAATTTCACATTTTTTCCACAAAAGACATATACACATAATGAAATATGCACTACATTTCAAACATGCCGCCTACTTGTTCAATAAATGTGGTCAAAAACAATTCTCTATACTAAGATATAACCAATTAATATACACGAAAAGTGCATATGTTAATTCGTAAAATATTCTAAAGATCTCCTTGAAAAGCTATCTTCAACCAGCCTCACCCATTGTCATAGCATGCAAACTTTTGATTTGTCTACTCTTTATACAACGCTGCTACACAAAACACTGAAAACAGTTATTGCATTATTTCAGATTTAATGCATTAATGGTTCTTCACTAAAAAATGGAACAAGCAGATACTTTATAGTAAAAAGGGAAAGACAAATATATTTCGTTAAGGTGTCTCAGTGGTATTATTCCGCCATTTTTGTCTAATACTTGTTTATTTAGGTTTCATTCATTAAGAAATTTAACAAAATAGTTATTTAAAGAAAGTTCTAAAGTATTTCAAATTTTTATTCGTTATCACTTTTACAACGTTTTCATTTCAAAAAGGTGAAAAAAGCACATGTGGTTTAAATCTGTTGCTGAATTTACAGAACACAGAAATAATGAAAGGGAGATAATTTGATAAAAGAATTTTACATAGATATCACTAGGGAAAATTAACATCTTGCAATTTAACTCTCTTATTTCAATGGTGACCTATGATTTTTATTTTTTTTTATTTAAATTATATAAAAACAGTCAGAAACCCGGTTGACGAAAATTATCTTCCCTTTAAATAGGAACTCTTCAAAATCTAGCCAAAAACTTTTACCTCCAAAATGGACGCGGCGGTTTGGACAGGTCCTGAAAATGTTACTGTAACATTAAAAAATCGTTCAATACCGGGATTATAACAAAACAGATAAGATAGCAAGTAGTTTTTCTTTCAATCTCATTGTTACAAAAAACGCTGAAACCAAAAATAACATTGGAAATAGGAGTTGAAGTCGTTGTTATGTCGACCCGGAAGGCATTTATTAACAACTGGTCGATGAGAAAAAAAATCGCAAAAAATTCAAATCCGACTGTGCGAGAAAAAGCACGCATTTGTTCGATCGGCCTTCCCAATGCTAATTCAAGAGTCGATTTTCAAAAAAATCGAAGCATATGCCAAAAATCGGTACAGTTTAGAAAATCCGTTGTTAGGGTGAATCCAGGGGAGACAATTGCTTTGTGTACATTTTTAAAAGAGTGTGTTTGACTTGAAAAAACTAAATCGTGCTGATTTTTTTTTTTCACTTTTGAATGGTATTGACATTTAAGTTTTATGTTGTAATTAGTTCGGATAAGGTAGTCAGATCACTAAAATGTGACATTACTTTTATTTAATGGGATATATTACGTGACTGTATCTACGTGCGTGTGTGTTTGGACTGAAAAGCCTTTAAAAAGGGGGGGGGTCGTAAATAAGTAGCAATCGTATATGTGTCATCTGATTGGAAATAACTGTATTTCTAGCGTCAGTGTCGTCGATTTAGCCCATAATGTCGTTTCAATAACAATGGTCAGCTTCAAATTGTGACATAGATTAATTGCAAGTGTACCATGATATTTAATCAGACTAATATATAAATCAAGTTTAAGAATATCATTTTCCGGAAGATTAGACTTTTTTTTTAGCAAAATAGTGGTCTTTTTGCGTTTTTCCAGATATAAAACATTAAATCTCGTGTTTACTGTAAAAACTGCTAATGCCATAACTTTAAATTGTTTTGAACAACACCGGTGAACTGCAGATTCCAAAAAATCTTAAATTCACTTCATAGACCTCAAATCAAACCCGTTGACAAGTTACAAATGTCGACAGCCAGGCAAGGACTACTGACAACCTATAATTGCGCTTTGTATCTTCCTTTCTGAATTCGATTTGAAACAGTTCATATCCATGCTCAGGTATGAAGCACACTAGAAGAAAAACAACACCCTTTTCTTGAGTGTACGAACCATACCAAAATTAGTCGACAACTCTTTAACAATTTAAGGTGGATTAAAAGACTTTTCACACAAGGCAATGCATATACTTGGACTATGAAAAAATTGTAACTTACTACAATTTGTATTTACAGAATATTTATTTATAAAGAAATCGTAACATGACTCGTGACCTCCAAGTTAATTCTTTTTTTTCCTCATCGTTGGAGAACCATGAAACCTCTAATCGCACCATCTTCACATACATACTTGTGCATTTTTGTCGAGTTTCGACCTTCTTACAATTTTGATATTCAGTAAAATACTTTATACAAAAGTATAATACTATTGAAATTATTGTCGATTCGGCGATTGACATAGTTGAGGAACATATGTTCCTGTGAGCCTCTTGTTTTTTTTTTCTATCACTACCCCATGTGGTGAGGACTAACTATTTTATTTACGGAAAAATACAAAGATATATGGAGAGCAGGAAACGGAAATTAACACCAGTATGTCAGGACAGAATCAGGATGTATAATTAGATGGGATGCAATTTAAAAAAAAATGACCAATATATTTTTAGACAAATTTTTGGCAAAAAACTCCCGATTTTACCCTACTTTTTTGTTTTAGGGGAGATGAACACCCCTCGAGCCACCCCTTAATGGGAAAGTGTAGACATTTACATCTTGTCGCAAAGGGGGTTGGGATTTGATACCTTGGTACACATTTAATTTTGAATTACATGTATAAGTTAACATTTAAAAAAATATGGTAGAATGAATACGAAAAGATCTTTTCCCTCGGAGAGGTTTTTTTTTTTAATTCGTGCCTAAATTTAGTCTATTGTTGATTTTACATATTTATTTGCAAAGAAGCAAACAAATACAAAACTTCAATACGATTCAGAAATAAGAATAATGATGCTCATCCGTCTCCACATGGATGAGATACCAAAGAAAGCCGAAAATAAATATCAATTCCTATACTTCATGAAAATGTAATGCAATAAGGTTTAAACAGAAATTCTAGAAAAAGCAACATTGATTTTAAAGAAGATATTGTCGGGAAAAAATTTAACGAAAACTCTTGTGGCAAAACAAAAATAAAAAATCGGGTTGTGTCTTCAGTATTTAAAAAAAAAACTCCTTTAATGATTGATCTCTGTGTAGAATAAAGATATATATTTCAATATTTCGCTTCAAGTTCACAATAAATGCTTTAAATGATATTCAATATCTTTAATTTAAACGTTTTTCTCAGTAACAATGACATGGAATTTGTATTGAAGCAGTGTTCATTGATTAAAGTTTATGCTTGGCTAAGTTAGACGTCGGTGAACTCGATTAAAAAATGTTTTTATTCCCGCCAAAATATGTCCAACTTTGAAATTAAATATAAAATCGTGGCATTTATGTGCGAACTTTTCAATGGATGCAAATGAAAGCGCATTCTTTCTACTATACCCATGATTTTTTTTTCATTAAAAAATAAAAATATGCCAAAAAACGGTACAGTTTAGAAAGTAACCACTGTTATGACCGATGTTTGATAATTTTGTAATAACGATGCTTTTTATCTTCAGTTTTCTGTGAGAATCATATGAAAAACACCATATCAATATCAATATGTGACAAAAGCAACCAAAACATATCTCTAATTAACTTTTAGAAGTGTAGCGAAAACTTTAAAAAATACTTTATCACTTTTTTACCTCGTTATAGGGAGAGTTCCAATTCTTTTGTTCGATTTCAACCGGGTTTCTGACTGAAAACATCTAAACACTTGCAAAGTATGAACAATTTTCAAGCTATCCTCTCATATTATCATTTTCCCTATCATTTCTATGTAAAATTCTGAAATTTTCAATTTCAGTTTTGCGCATAAATGCACGGTGAGCCCCCAAATTTTATTTTATATTTTGAACAATAATACAATAATTTTATTATGTTTCTACAAATTCTATAATAGGAAAATAATACCCTGCAGACACCTTAAGAATCACATGATTCAAAAAAGAAGTACGCTGAGACTGACGTAATCAAGATGTTATAATTTTTGATCTTCAACATTTTTGTCCAATTTGGAGGTTGTGCTTTCCAACAGACAATGAGAATTCATATGGGAACTAACTGTGCATTACTTTTAGCTGACCTTTTCCTCTACTCGTCTGAGGCCGAATTTTTACAAGGGCTAATTCAAAGAAACAAAAACATTTAGACCAGTCTTATTATGTCAATTTCCGCTGCATAGACGACGTACTTTCTCTTTATTATCCAAAATTTAAGGAAAATTTACATAAAATCTATCCCTTTGAGTTTGAAACTGAAGAAACTACTGATACATGTACACCTACTTCAACTTTTTTGTAGAAAGACAAAGATGGACGTTTTGAATCTAAGCTATATTACAAGCATAGAGATTTTAACTTCCAAATTTTGAATTTTCCTTTCTTACCAGCAATATACCTATACATGTATCTCCAGCATTAGAAGTGTAAATTTCACAGTCGATTCGTTACTGTCGAGCATGTAGTTTGTACAGTGCTTTTTAATAGAGCAAAACCACTCTCACAAAAGCTGCTTCTTCAGGATTTGTCCAGCCTATGCTAATTTCATCCCTCAAAAGATTCTATTGCCGTCACCATAATATCATTGAAAACTATGACGTTCCGTTGTCAAATGAAAGCGGACATTTTCAGCTAGATTTACGTTTCCCGGATTTGACTCTACCGATTTTGAGTTTTTCCTAGATTGACTCATTGACAGTGTCGCGGGTGCTGTTAACAGATCAGGACATGTTTACCTTTCCAAAACACCTGATGTCTCACCTCAGTTTCATGGAAGTTCACACTGTGAGTGCCTCAGTTTTGAATGATTAGTTTTTATTTCTGCTTTTTGTAGCTGTCTACAGGTTGTTTCTACTTTTCCCCATTTTGATCATGTCTTTCGACTTCGATTCTTTTGTAATAACGAATCCTTTGTTCCATCGGTATTCTAATGTCGTTCTTTAATTTTTATTAGGCTTGAAGGAAAATTTGTCAATATTAGCATTTGTTGAAGTAAATTTCGGTATATTTAGTATATTTGAATGTATTTTTGTAAAAGAGACAAACAACAATAAATATTAAGCCTATTTAAGTTTGCTTCAGTTTCTTTTATGCGGGAATTTGACGGCCGTCTTGATTGTTCTGTGTTTGGGTATGTCTGCTCTCGGATTTGTCGTTCGTCCAATGGATTTTCCTCACTGGTCTCTTCCTTTGTATTTAGATACTTACTCATGTAAATATAATTTAGTTGTCACTTTTATTTAGTGTAATAATGTTTGTCAAATAATTCTAGATTTTATAGATTAAAGCTATACATACATGTACGGTCTCATGTTTGTAAAGGCCACAAGGTCATTTCCAATCCATGTACCCTAATGCCCTTGTTTTTCGAACACTTAATCGGACAAATTACTCTGACATTGAGTTTTAATCAATATCAAATACTTAAGCATACTGTGCAAAAAACGCTGTTCTGGTCATTAAATTGGCTTTGTCTTTGTAAGCTTCATATTTCATTAATAATACAGATATACCTATGCAGAATGTGTCGTACGCACAGGCTTAATTGACAAGAACTATGAAAATACTTTTATCTACGACAACACAGACCTTCAACACAAACCTTGTTCAACAGTCTTCATGAACGATTGACTTTGCTTGTTTTTATGGAGTTTCTAGTTATTATATTTCTTTCAATTTTTTTATTCAAGCCCCAGAGGACTTGAATCTATCTATAACGATGTTAATTTTGTTCTCATCAAGTGAAGTACAATTAAAATTGAATCCGATTTAATTGTCTGGAAATCTTTTTGAATAGAACATTCTTATTTGTTGAGATCAAATGCTTTTAACTGATAAACCATGCACTATTTTTAATGTGGAAATTATAATTTAATGTTAAAATTAGTTTTTCGAAGGTTTTTTTTTAAGTATAATATGCAGTAAACTAAGAAGCAAGTTATCGATAGCTTACACATAGAAAACTGACGGTTTTGTTATTCGTCAAGTATTTTGTTAATTTTTCAAGCTGTAAATTAAAAACATGTATGAATGAAAAAGTTTCTTGTGAACGTAAGATAAAATAATTTTACATGTAATTTCGATGTGTCAACACAGTTCAAATTTTGATCAAACACCGTTTGAGTTTCCCCTGTAATAACATCTGGATGGTTCCAAAATTTATTAGAAGTTTGTTTTCTCTATATAAGGAAAGGTTCAAACGGATGTGGTACAGAAATTGGCCCCCTCAAACATGTATTCTAAGAAATGAAACCTTATCGATTCGATGATATGTTTCCATGAATATTGATTTGAATTTTGCTAGCATCTTAAAAGAGCTAGTCTTACGAACTGGAGTAAGCCATTTACAAAGTGAGAAACGTTTTCATCATCTCTATCACTGTAAAGAACTCCAATAGCCCCTTTGATGCATGCAAACCACAAATTAAGTCGACACCTATTTCCTGCGAGTCGTTTCTCGTTGATCTAAAATTATTCTAGCCCCAGATAATTCAGGTAAATAATTTCAGTTTGATCGTTATTTTAAATGTTAATTTTTTTCCGAGTGAAATTATAATTACGCTTCTTCGTCAAGTTAGTGTTTCAGAGGGCACTGTGTATTAGAAATGGGTCAAAATGGTAAATTTTTGCAATGCACAAAATATTTGCCTTTAAAAAATGCCTAGAATGGGTGTAGGTGGTGTCCTACAGTTTCAAGGTATTGTATGCATAAATTTAATACAGGCATCATTATAAAATATAAATGAATTTTGCACAAAATATGCACCTTTTTATTATATTTCCCGAGCATGCATTTCTAAATTAACTTTCGATTTGTCCCCTTATAGCCCCTGAAATACATGTAGTACTTACCACTTTATTGAAAGTAGGTGTACGCGGTATCGTATACCTATTTCAATCCAGCTTATTTAGTTCATTATTTTGCTATAATTGTAAAAGTATAGAAAAATGTTTTTGCAACATGTTTTTGTGAGATAAGGCTACCAATGTAATAACAGAAAGGTTTACTAATGATCGTATACCTGCCAAATTTATGACACGTGGTGTTGATTTTCCATTTTCGTTTCAGGTCTGAAAACAGATTAAAAGTTAAAGGTTAAATTCCGACTATTATCGTCAATTTTTCCGGTGGTTTCCACCTGATTTGTATTTTTGTCTCATGGACTTCGGCTCTTGACAACTCTGTTCGGTAATTTTGTAATTACCCCCATTCATTATTTTTGCCCTAATATACTCGGAATACAGTTTAAAATCGAGCAATGTGTGATTCACTGAGCATTTTATTTCTGCATTAAAAAAAAATCAATCTTTGAAGGGCGATGCTTTTAATGAGACATTTACGGAAACAATCACACCTTAAGAGATTTAAAATCTGAAGATAGAGATAGTCTGCATTCACTTCAACATAAATTTTCGGCATGATAAAACTTTGAACTGAAGTGTTTTCAATTACCATCCGTTACATTATTTGACATCTTCCTGGGCGATATGTCACGTTAATCATCAATCTAATTATTTTGTTGCTGACATCTAGGGATCGAGCACAAGGTATACTATAATATTTAGCCATCTTCGCTTCCAGTGAACCAACAGTATAAAACAGTATATAACTTAAACACTTTTGGTAATTTCGTGAAAGAAAAAACTGAAACAAGTATAATATAAAATATTCTTGAGACAGATTTCAATAGTCCAGTGGTAAATGTAAATGCGGTGAAAGCGTGTGAGCGATCTCGAGCTCCGAAATGCCTAGTAAACATGCCAGTCTTGACGCCTTCCATTTTGTAACTTTGTAGTTTTTCCATTAGTATTTGGTACGACCTGTAATTATATCATTCGTTTTAAGATGTCTGATTGGTTTTGATTTCCTACATTGTTTGTTAGCTTTTTTCTGTGTTAAAACATAGATGCCCAGTAATTTGATTGGCCCGAGTAATTTTAAATGATTATTTATTGCACTAATATTTATTCTTGCAACAATCAGAATCAGAATATTTTGTTATAGTGTCACATACTGATACATTCACATTTTATTTTTTTAATTGACCTAGTGAGCACTGATTGTAGTATTTTTTTGTTTTGTTTTGCATTCTCTTACTAGATAAGAATTCATTTTAGTATATTAATGTATTGCAGCACCTCCTCATAATCTAACTGTATTGAATATAGACTCTTCGAATTCAGTGACCGGTGATGAAAATTCTACCATTGAATTGACATGTACTATAGAAAATGGTGTACCAGCTGGAACACTATACTGGGCAACTGAAAAGGGGTCAATTGTTGGAAGCAATCTTACTTCAGTAAATTACGTCATCACATTAAAGAGGGAATTGCATCTTCAGTGGGTCAGATGCATATCCGACAACATGTTTTACAGATTGGAAAAGGCAGTACAATTGTACATATATCGTAAGTTTTCTTTTGTGAATACAAAATAAATGATTATTTTGTAAATAATAAAAAAAACGACATTATTCGGTGATACAGTCTATCGGCAAAAAGATAGGTATTCCTATGGGTACCAACTGTGCACCTCTCATAGCAGATTTATTTCTTTATTGCTACTATTCACAATTCATGGCAAAAATTCAAAAAGACCCTTCTAAACAGCATTTCGTGGATAAATTTAACAATATATATAGATATTTGGACGATATTTTGGCTTTAAATTATCCTGCATTTTCTAAATTTACAGATGAGTTTACCAAAGCTCGCTGGACCAAAAATAACCGTTAAAATATCCTCATCATTTGTTTAAATTTTGAAAACTTTTTATTAATTTTTGCCTAAATTCTGTCCAAAATTAAATAAAAGTCAAGACAAATGTAGAGTTTTAATACCCAGAACCCTTAAGATCCAGCTTTGTAAAAATATATGTCTCGGATAAAAAAAAATGATTATTTGACGACGAAAAATCTGGCTAAACTTATCAGGTCATTTGAACGCTCTGAAATTTGTGTAAATATAGGACACCATAGGGATCTGTTAGGGCTTTGGCAAAAGCAGATTTTAGGGCGGTAATAGTTATACACGTCAGCGGAGGGCACTCAAGGCTGGAATAAGTCAGATAGCTCAGAATAGGTAAGAATGATCATGACTGTAATCATAACGGTCACGATTCTATGACCATGACTGGTAAAACCGTTCAGTATTCTAGTTGTAGAACTGTGACAGGTCTAAGAAGTCACGATTCAAGAGCAGACTAAGGACAAAACTAGATCAGACTTGATACCTGTTATAAGTTAAATAAGAGAAGCTTTCATGACTGCTACGAGTCAACTTTTTTAGAGGTTGTCTGCACCCCACTGTATATCCTACTACGGGACATATGTTTCATAAATTATGAATCACTATACTAATTCCGCCAATTATGCGCTTCTTGCTTCTTGCACAGTACATGCCATTGAGGGTGAATATTTGCTGAAATGGGAGAAGAAGGCGTCATAATATTTTTAAAAGGTTTATAGAAAATATATAGAAAAAAATGGATTACGATTTTGGTGTTGAAACTTTAGAAATATTCCCCGTGCTTGAGATAAAAAATGTACACGCTTTCTGGATATTTCTGTTATGATGAACTTGTTCTTGAAGGCACTTCCCATGTGAATTTCTATTTTACTTTCAAATTTTGGCATTTTTTCTAGTAATTTCCAAATGTTATTCTTACTTTCTGTTTTTTATAGTGCCCACATCTCATGACTTATTAAATCCAATTTGTCTTGAATTGAATCGATGAGTGCCCTGTGGTAGTTTATATGTTGTTTTTGATTTTTAGTCGTAAGGACGGAATTGTCTTTATGTGGAGTAACTGATGACGGCGAATTGCAATAACACTTTCCGCTAGCCCTATCTGTTTTTCCCTCTAAGTATGTAGTTAACAAACTTTCCAGGTATATATTTATAAACACAACAATAAAATTAAGTCTTTTCAACAACAAAAAATAACCATTTAACAATGATTTAAATCAGTGTTGTCTAGTTGTTTGTTTAAAAAGCTGTTTCCCTTAGTGAAAGCAAAGTGAGAAAAACTGTTAAGTCAGATCGTAAAGCTAACAGAAAGTCATTAGTGGGTACGGCCTCCCCTTACCCGAATAACTTCTCTGCAACGATATTGAAAACTCGCAATTAATGAATGGAATTCATTTTGTTAAATCTGCCCCATTCTTGAATTAGTGCATTATCAAGCTCAGGCATGCTACCTGGTGAGTTTGGCCTGCTGGAACACGTTCTTGAAGACTATCCCAGCATGCTCGATCGGGTGGAGATTCGGGGACTGTGCTGGCCAGTCCATTCTTTCAATCAGTTCCTGTTCGAGGAATTGATTGGCAATTCTGTCTGGATTTATCGTCGATTAGATAAGAATCGTCCCCAATGACACCTGCATACGGCCAAACTATAGGTTTCATTATCTTGTCTCGATAACGTGTGCCCGCCAAAGCTCCTTTCCGAACAACGTACAGGTTAGTGCATCCATCGTAACTTTTATTACCCCAAAGCATAACTGAACTACCTCCAAACTGATCGTGTTCTGTTTTGTTTTTTTTTTTTTTTTTGGGGGGGGGGGGGTTCTCTTTTTTTTTCTTTTTGTTTTTCTCCACACAAATCTCGACCGTCGTTAAAATCCTAACAAAATGTGAACTCGTCCGTTAAAAGAACAGGCCGAACTTCCGGTATGCCCCAATTGACAAAATGCAGCCTATTATTTCTATGCTGTGCAGTCAAGTATGGTCAGACGGCAGGTCTTCTAGCACACAAACCAGATGCATGAAGCCTTTCCTCAATGTCTGATTAACAATATGGACACCAGTAGCATTTCTGAAGTCCCTGTTTAACGGTTTCCCGACAACATTCGGTTCTTCTTGCCGAGGATAACAATTTGGCAGTCCTTTTGAGTTTGGTATAACTTGGTACTGCCACTTTTTGGTGTTCGTTTGACTGTTTTAGTCTGCTGGAATATTTGCAACAGTCTTCCGACAACAGAATAACTGAAATTTAATTGGGTTCCAACCTGACATTGCAATAATTGCAATAACACTAATTGCAATAACCCAGTGGCTCTAGAAGCTTCCTCTATTGTCAAATGCCTACGTAATTGCATGTTATATAATGAAATGTTCAAATGCTTGTTGACAGTATTAAATTTTACCCAAGAATGGAGCTTAAAAAGTCTTTTTATTGACGTAACGAGTTAAAGGGTCGCTGTCAGAATATTACAGTATTGACACATTCATATTAATATCCACATAATGTAAGCAAATAAAAGGTGTATTCTATAGATTTGAATGGACGCGTATGGAGTACTTTTTCATATATAAATTGCGAAAGAATAATTTTAATATATATATTTAAAAACATTTCACAAAATAACTGGCCCTTGACCTTTCTTGTTGAGTATATTTCGACTGAGAATTTATGCATTTACTTTACCAAGCATAAATGTTTTGTTCACGTTGACCTTTATGAGGACAATTAATGCAAATAAATACAATTAGACAATTTTTTTCATGTAAGCATACCTTTTGGTTAAAGGGTGAAGAATATCAAGTTTGTTTGCTTTTAATTTTGATGAATATTTAGACTTGCTTTTACTACTAGCTTTAGAAGCATCTGTTGATAAAAATTATAATGGTTTTATAACCTGTCATCCATGTGTTATTTTAGGATAAGAAAAGCAAAATCTACCTGTGATTTTGGTTAGGTATAATGGTGAAAAATGACATTTATCAATTAGCACCCAAACTGACACTTTTCTACCTTATAACAGCTGTCTGTGTGACGTCGCTACGCGTGAAGCAGATCACGCCTACCCTTCAAGAACACCTAATGAAAGTCTGGTACAATATAACATGGGTTCACAAGGAAATGTTTAGTCTTATGGAGTTCTTGTTCAATTTTGTTTATTTGTTTTGTCTTTGTCATGTTGTATCCATTTGTGTTAAATCTGAAATGCCAGTTTTGGATTTTTTTTGAAGATTTTTCTTCTGTATCTATTTATCGATTGATTGACCATGTGAATTATCTTATCCATTCCAATATTTTTCATATTATAGTGGCTCCTGCTGTAGACATCCGAGTTATACCTTCACCCATTGTTGAAGAGGACACAAATGTTACTCTGGTGTGTTCAAACGATACAAACACGTTCCCAATCAGCATTATATGGAAATTTAACAACCAATCAATTGAATTTACATATGAATATTTAGTTTTGTCAAATGTACATAAAGGTCAAGATGGGAATTATACTTGTGAAGTCAGTAACAGAATAGGAACATCGTCAAAAACTATCGAACTAATTATTCAATGTAAGTACACATGTATTTAGTAGAAAGGTTTTATTATACTGATACTTATAATACATTATAATGTACTATAATATAACACGCTGAAATTTCATGAAAAGGGATGACATTGATGCTGAAGCAATTTTAAATTGAAATGTTTTCACTTTTCATACAGTTGAATTTTCTTACTTGTTTTGCCTCTGTGGCAAACGAGAACAATGTGAAAAATGCAAAAGCAAATTCATTGTGACGTTAAAAAGATATAACTGATTCGACTTAACCTTAGAGATTTTCGAAAATGTCTACAGAATCGGATTTAAATTTGGGTTCAGATGCTAATAGGGTCTGTGAGTCTCGTCATGTGACAACGAGAATTTACGATGAAATTGATATTTGAAAACGTTTCCCGCCAAAATGTGACGTTTTGGGATTAGGATGTTTAATTTTTTGTCTGGAGCGTCATCTATTATCGTGAAAAATGCAACTTCTGGGTACAAAAATTGTACCCGGATGTTTCAAGGTTGAACGAAACTTACAGACCCTATATAAATATGCAACATTAAATGAACGACAAACTCATAAACACAAAGTACATATATGACACGGTTTTTTTTTTTAATTTTTATTTCAGTCATACAGAATAAGATAATAAAACCAATTTTGCAAAATAAAATTTTGTATTACCACTTAACAAATAAGCGTCAGATGACTTTTTACACAGTTTAAATGATGCAACAAATCTTATTATACAACACTCAATCCGTACGCAGACTTTCAACTTTCATTGGCGTGTTCCACAGTTCATCAAACACTTGATTCCTTTCTAAGGCATAGTTCCGCACGGGTTGTGAAACAATTTATTTATTTGTAATCAGTCTATGCCAAATAAATGCACTTTCTTTTAATTCTAAAACAAATGTACCGTATTTCTTTAACCAATTTGCTTTATCAGGGTTTTAAATTTCAATTATTACGTCAAAATGTAAGTATTCGGAATGCTTAGTTAAAGAATTATACTAAGGCAACTTCTTTTCCTATAGGTAGAAAATGGTTTCTCATTTTAAATTAATTTAAGAAAAATTGCATGAATAAATATTTGCAATGGTTTACAGTTTTTAAAATAACTTTTAGTTTCGTTCTAAACAAAATTTAAGGGAATAATGATATTTTTTACAGATAAGCCCAGTCTTGTCGGACAACAAACATCTCTCACATTCGAGGCAAAACTATCACAACCTACTGCAATAACGTTCAAAGTCGACAGCTCACCCAAACCAGGTATTGGTTGGTCATACTCATCGGGAGGAAAACTTGGTTTGTTGGCAATATTTCCAAATGGACGCAATATTTATCAAATAAACGGAACAATTCTTCCTGAAACCCAATCTCATATTGGATATTATGATATTGGTGTAAGAAATAAAATTGGAAACTTAGATATTAGGATAAAGCTGATATGTAAGAAATACTTTAAAAGTTAAGGCATTACAAGTAACATCTTTTGGAATAGTTCTATAATTTACTTCGATTAGTTTCGTTTCAAATGAACACTAAATATCGATAAGTATAGTATATGAAATAAGTATATTCGATTAATGTAAACGCTTAAGAGTAGTCGCTTATCAGCAGCCTTCAACTTTTTTTGGTCATTTTCTCCTCAGTTGTGTTTTTGTTCGATGAACTAACTTTACCATTGTCTCTTCTTTTGCGGGAAAGTAGACTTCGTTCATCTTTGGTACACATATAAAATCAATTTGTATAATACAATAAAATAAATCACTGAATACTTTTACACACTGATGAATCAGTACATCATATATCAAACACGCACTTTTAGATTTTACCTCATGGTATCTCATAGCATTTAAATTTTTGATTGTTCTACATATCTTCTACCTATCATAAAACTGTAATTTTCGGCATGATACATTAATGTTTCGGGACAAAAAAAAAGAGAAAAGAAGCCTTTATAGTATAAGGAAAATATTTAACATATTTCACTGATAACTACATGTACACTGCGTTATGCAAATTGACTCACGAAGTTACTGGAATTTCTTATAAATATCATTTTGGTAGTTTTTACTACAAGTATGAACTAATTGCTGATCGTTGCCACTGTTCCTACAGGACACAATTTTCACAACGGCGTGTAAAAACCCAAAATCAACCAACTCGAGCCTTAAAATTTAGACATTTTTAGATTTACTTTCTCGAAATAACCTAGTATTTGTGGAATTAATACCAAAACACACCATTGAACGTTTTATTTGGAAAAATTCTAATACATTTACTTGTGCCTCATACGTGTACTTTGAACTTTAAAGATGGATTAATTGAACTTCTCCACAATAAACTTACCTTTCTAACGTAGGAGAGTACACTTTTCTTTGAATTTGTTGCTGTCTTAAAATAGAAAATTCTACAGATACAGCAAAGTGTATGTTTATAACCTGGTATCTGTCATAGTTTTACCCAATAAAAATGTCTATAAAAGGTACTGGATTAATTTTGTAGTCGCCCAAAACACTGACGAAGTTTATGGAGTTTCAGATAATCAAAATCCAAGTGCTGTTATCATTTTTAAATATACATGTAATAGCGCGTCGGATAATTTTCAGCTACCATTGTCTTGGTTTACCCAACACATGCTATATGCAACATGTCATCAACGATTGGCATCGAATGTAGTTACACGGGATCCAATCATCTTCTCTGGACTAATTCCTGGATGCATATGAAAAATGGCATTGATATTCGGTCATTGGAGGGGGAAACTTGTGGCAATAAATCAGTATTGATGATAAAGCACTGCGACTACAGAGATGAGGGCCAATACGTCTGTAAATGGAAATCAGGACAGCATTATTATACTGATAGTGTAGCAGTGACTATAAAAGGTTATTTGATTTAACATGAAATCTCTTATGCCGTTTTTTGTATGAATACATTGTCTTTTAAAAATGAGTTTCAGTTTAAGCAGTTTTTAATAAACACTCTTTAATGAACATTCGAAAGTATATGATATTAATGTTTAAGTTGTTTTTTTTCCTCTTGAAGTCATTATAAGGTCTTACGATAAGCAAACACTCATACCTCACATTTACAGATGTAATCACAAAGAGATCAAATGAACTTTTACTAATTAGCAGTAAAATTAGTCGACAATTTTCAATGTCATTGAAAAAGATGGATATATCGAATCTCTTATAGATATTTTTGAGTGGATTTATTTCTTCTATTTGACTGATAATTGATAATGTCGATTTGATGTTTTTCATCTTATCTCCATCTGTGGTTCCTATATTACTCCATGTGTTCTGATTTTTTATTCGAAGGTTTGCTTTTGCCTCCATAAATGTTGGCCGATGTGTCGACAAAAGTTTGAAGTTTGACTAGCAAACAAGATTCATGGTAATTGTAATGAACGTATAAACTATTGTGATACTATAAATGCTTTCTAACATGCAATAGATTTTCCAAAGAAATATCGAATTATTTTAAATTAAAACTCCGCTAAAAAATCACCTCTCCCTAAGGCCAAGACTCTTTACCTCAGTCTTTATTGCCTAGGTTGATATCAGCATTTTTTTTTTTAAATACTCTTAGGTACTTAAATTCGTGGTTTTGAATTTTATGATTGTAATTCTAGGGAAATATATTTCGTTTTGGAACTTAATTTCGTGGTTTGAACAAACCACGAAATCCATGAAAATTGGATCCCAACGAACGATAGTATTATAACAGTATTTAATTAAATCATGTGTTGACTATGTTTTCAATGTAGACAATGCTTATCGGGTTGTCCATGTTCTACTTATTATTAGCATAGTTCTTTGTTGCAAATGATAACAATAAACCAAACACTACCTTCATTGGATGTAAATCATATTAAAGTACTCATAGGTATTATTTTTTTTTAATTTTAAATTATTTATTTGTAGGCCAGCCATTACTTTCTTCAAAACACATATATTTCAAAAATACGACATCTGTACAGTTTGCTGTTAAATTTCTTTCTCTACCAGATCCGAACAAGATAATATGGCTTCATAACAACCAGCATGTGAATGAATCCGTTCATCAAATTCTTGAAAATCGCCATTTGAATATGAACTTCTATGGGAAAAATGTAGTAATGTTTGGTTTCAGAGCGGTACTGATAACAACTATACATCTAAATAAATCTGGTCAATACAGCTGTATAATAAAGAATCATTTTGGAGCTTTGTATGTATCGTTTTCTGGGAGTGATACTTGGGGTATATATCGGAACAAATTTACAACGTATGGAACATTCACTGAACCGTCATTTGGTCAGATTACTGATGAAAAAACCGCATTTACAACGCAAAAACCAGGTATATTCACTTAATCATTTATGTTTTAAATAAATGGATGCGATTTTCTTTCTCCAAAACTGATTGCGCACATTTTA
This sequence comes from Modiolus philippinarum, assembly GCA_002080025.1. Classification (NCBI taxonomy): domain Eukaryota; kingdom Metazoa; phylum Mollusca; class Bivalvia; order Mytilida; family Modiolidae; genus Modiolus; species Modiolus philippinarum. Next base: position 150,239 of record MJUU01011105.1, read on the forward strand.
TAAGCCAGATATTGCTAGAAAAACTATTTCATTGAAATTAAACTAGGACTCTAGAAAAAAATATAAAATCTTTTAAAATTTATAGCAATTCTCATGACAAACAAAAATATATCGAATTATCCGGTCTAACTCATTTGTTTCCCTGTGATTATCTAAATATTATTTTCCCAGTATTATATCTATGTGTGTCCAATGAATTTATGAAAATAAAAATTCTGCATGTTACACTTCCTTATATCATAAATTATAGCTCTACTTCAATCGGTGATATCCTATCATACAAAAAAGGTTCTGTCGTAATGTTTATGTAGGGCGCAATAAAGCATTTGAAAATATAATCTATGTTGTTAAAACCTTTCTTTATATTATATTGTTTGTCGAAATGTGTATATTATGCATATAATTAAGAACGATAGACTGGCTAAAGGAACGCAGATCAATAGGTTGGCATGTGTTATCTATTTAATTAAAGGCCAACGTGTACCAACGTTCGCGATTTGTTGTAAGAACGTTGTAGATAAGATATACACACGTTAGACGAACGCTAGAGGTACGTTATGAATGTAATGTGTGCGATAGGTAGTAGCTTCTCGAAAGTTGTTTTAAACGAGTAAAGAACGCAAACCGAACGTCTTTGTAACTCAGGAGTATATTAGCCAATGTTTCATTATAATGGTTAAAGAGCAAGACAAAATTTCAAAGGAATGTAAATAGCTGTTTATTTCAGCATCACACTGACATATTTTTTTAAATTAAATTTTGTGATTTTGGGGGACCTATTGCTCTTGCGAATCCATCTTATTTTTCGGTGGCATTTCTATAGTAGTTAACTATGGCAAAAAGCCGTAGGTTTTCAAAAAACGTTT